>JAQIWG010002162.1:0-21345 GCA_034695025.1 Chamaedrilus cognettii | reverse complement strand
CTAAATAGTCACTAAATAGTCACTAAATAGTCACTAAACAATCACTAAATAGTCACTAAATAGTCACTAAATAGTCACTAAACAATCACTAAATAGTCACTAAATAGTCACTAAATAGTCACTAAACAATCACTAAATAGTCACTAAATAGTCACTAAATAGTCACTAAACAATCACTAAATAGTCACTAAATAGTCACTAAATAGTCAGCAGCGTCCATAAGTTGGGACCCGCTAATGCAAACAGAGCTATAAATCGTAAATTGTCAATTACTGCCCCGTAACGTGACCAGAAACGATTCGCTTTCCATTAGCCATCATTATTTCGCTGCGTCACTGCAGCGGGCCACATACGTTACTATAGCGCGCTCATTGTTTCGTAGCATTATGCAAAGCGCGTTGTGACTGCGACTGAATGATGCGGACCCCACGGCATCACGTGCAGTAATGCACGTGATGTACGTGCAGCCTAATGGAGAATATTGCGCAGAGATCGACAACAAGTTCCGCGATCACGATCGGGTTGCGCAGAAATTGGTACTATAATAGATCTCGATCAAATGCGACTGGTTTCATCGTCAGCGTTCTACAACTAGCGGACAGTCAGTCAGTCAGTCATACATGCAGGGCTTGATGAATAGCACCGGCACTACTACACTGGCCTAAACGTATTTGCGCTAAATATATTTTTATTCAAAGAAGAGGGGCTATGATACAACATTGTGACGTTTCTCAGCTACAAGTTGCTGGTTTTGAGTGTTAAGGACCGTGTGTAGTAGGCCTGACGAAGTGTTAAGGACCGTGTGTAGTAGGCCTGACGAAGTGTTAAGGACCGTGTGTAGTAGGTCTGACGAAGACTATTACAGTCCGGTCATGTGCGGAGGGTCACGCACAGAACCACTCCTCCTTACTTACTCGCTTTTTACGACTCGCCAGGGGAGCCCTGGGCTGCAACTTGCAAGTCTATTAGGCTATTTGTACCCGGGCCTGCTGGGGGTAGGAATGAAACAAAGAATAGTATACTATCAAGACTGGGAGTGATGAGTTTTAATTTTCAGTTGTGCCCTCTTCTAGCTGAGGGCAGAACGATCCAGTAAAATTCATTTATTTATCGGAGTTTCGATTACTCATATCCTATGGTCTGTTTATAATACATGTAAGTGCATATCCGCCATCACGTCGAATCATTTCTATACCGCCCTTTCCCGCTGTCGCCGAGTCAAATGCTGGGCGCCATCATTCACGTTCGCATGTATAAAGCGGACCGGTGTGCCACAGATCCATATGAAATTTACTGCCACTCATCCGCGCATCTAGTGATTGGAACAGCAGCTACAGTCTGCAGACTACATGCATGCAACAGAGCTCTCGCCATCACTGTTATCGCGAAGCGACTGATCCGTATACGCGTAGGCAGGCGAATTTCGCTCCGTCATGAGATACATGACGCTTCGAATGCGCAGTTACAACTTGCACGTGACCGGTGTTCTCACGTTAAATCCAATTTGCTCGATTTGAAAGAAATCGAGGGTCTGATCGAGCAGTCGTCGAGCAATGGCCAAATCGAGCAATTATCGAACAATTGAGCAGTATTGCAGAACCTCGAGCTCCATTGCTCGTTTACCGAGCATTGCTCGTTTACCGAGCATTGCTCGTTTACCGAGCAATGGAGTGCTCAATTAATCGAGCAATTTAGTTATTGACCGAGAAATTTGATGAAAACATATAATTTACATAAAAATTGGGGCAAAAATGGTTAGAAATGGCTAGTAATGGTGTAAATGGCGTAGATTTGGGGGTAAACGTTTGTGCTATTTAGCTGTGTCTCGCCGATCGCCAGGTCATGAAGTTTTAGAGGGAAAAAGTCTTTAAGAATCGTTCACATCTATAATGAGAACACTGCAGAACAAGTGACAGATTTTGACACGAAGCGACCAAGTGAAGCGGAGGAACGGCTGTAACACAATCAGTGATAGCACTCTGCAGCCACGCTGCACGCTGCACGCTGCTAGATTGCGTCATAGCAACCAAAAGTCGTCAAGTCAACACAATAACGTGCGCGCTGGTGACGCACACTGCCGCGTGCAATGCATCGCCATGAAAGGCTTTAGCCGTTTCAAAAAGATTCAATTTTACCCCAACAATTTTGAAAGTATAATAAAACAAAATAAAATTTGATACCAATGTTAAGACCAAAGTGTCGGCCAGCAACCACCCCCCCCTCTCCGGTAGTAAGTTGTGCACGGAAGGAAAGAGTCTCCGTCAGCATCCACTCCTCCCCCTCTCCCCACTCATGTCAGGAAAATCATGATTATCCCCGCCCCCGTGAAAAAGTCCTAGAATCGCCCCTCAGAAAGCAAACCTACGTAAACATGTGGGCTTTGAACTTACACGTTTGGTGATACGTGTAGTTAGCAACATCAAAACACGTCGCCCATTTCTACTGTACTATTGTTGTTTTGACTGTCCAAACGAATCACCCCTTTCCAAATCAAATAATGCAATCTTAGCCATTTCGCGTAATGACGCCGCACCACTGACCGCTACAGTAATTCGTTTATAACTCGACCTCACTTGACCTCACTGTCTGGACCTAACCCATTAATTTAATCAAAGCGAATGCACCTCTTTTGAACGCACCATCCAGTGGCGGCGGAGCGGTTTCATTTTAGGGGGGCAGACAGTGCCAGAGACCTATTTTTATGGGGGGGGGGGGGGCATTGCCGCTCCTAAAAAACTCAAGAGGGGGGGGGCAATGTTTAATGTTAGAAAATTTCTGTTAACATATTAGTATAGTATGTACTAATATAGTACACTGTATAGTATGTATTTGTATAGTATAGTAGTACATATATATTAGTTATAGACTAGGTAAAATGGCTACAGCCTACATGTTAAGTGTAGAAGTTTAATTTAAAGAGGATTTTTAATTTAATTTTTTTAATTAATAAAAAATTAATAATTTTAATTTAAAATCAATAATGAAGGCAAGAACGAAATTCAAGGGTGGCGCTGCCCCCAATGAAATTTTAAAGGAGGCATTTGCCCCCTCTCTAACCCCATAAGCGCGCCGCCACTGACACTATCCGATGTTACTTGATGCGGCGAAAGTAATTTTTATTATTTAAGTTCCTGTTTTCTCTTCAGAATCATTTCTATACTTTTAATGGGGACCATGGGGAGGTGAAATATGGTCGCGATTCTCCGCCATTCGGAGTGCAAGAAATTACGTTTTATGCGACGCATAGATATGCATTGCTATACAGTACAACAGCATTCGTCGTAACTAATAATTGATGCAACTTCGTGTAATTTTTCGTGGCATCAATTTCATTTGCGCGGTTTTGTACCATAAGATAAAGTTTGTACCACACGAATAAAGTTCTACGTGACAGCATACAGAAAATTACAGGCCCCTACATTATCCCCTTCGTAAACC
The DNA here is from genome assembly GCA_034695025.1 of Chamaedrilus cognettii. NCBI lineage: Eukaryota > Metazoa > Annelida > Clitellata > Enchytraeida > Enchytraeidae > Chamaedrilus > Chamaedrilus cognettii. The sequence continues at coordinate 17,907 of JAQIWG010002162.1, read as the reverse complement.
ATCTTATTTCGCCTTAGTATTAAGTAGTTTTTGCTTCGAACCATCATTTTCACAAGTGATCGTTTCTCCTCATCCACTCTCCTGAACTTCGACTTTATTCTTCTTTCTGTCCAGCTAATTTCATTTCCCTTCTCGTCTACATTACAAAGGCTTCTGTTCCCACGCCTTTCTTCGTAAGAGACCAAGTTTCAGCGCCGTAAAGTGCCCGTGATCAAAGGACCGCCCTCGCAACTCTTCTTCTTAGGCTAAGTCTCTTCGCGTTTATTCGCTCAGGCCCGGGTAGTTAGAGATCCCTTCTACCACAGGCGTCGTTCGCCGTTCTAATTCTTCTTTCATTTTTTCTTCTCGCGTTTTGGTATTATCCGTAGGTTCTCATCCGTTGCCGGCAGATTAATTCATACGGATGGGAAGATTGCTCCACTTTAATCTCAATTGAGATGTGGAAAGAGTGATAAACACTGGAACCTTCCATCAAATCTACACTCTGCCTCACTGCAAACTCTGATGGCTCATAATTATTGTGAATTATTGTCATTATCATGTTGATGATCCCCCACCGTTCATTCAACATCAAAAGCTGTATTCGCACCGGCTGTGTATTGAAAATTTATATTAAAACCATAAACTGCTAAGAATCTTTCCATCAAATAAACTCAGGCAACGTTTTTACATTTTGCACTGTCGTTGTAAGACTACGCGACGGAATTGCGGAAGCAATTCAGCAAATGACCTTAATCCTGGAATGAGTCTTCTAGCCGTGTCGGCAAACAATTCGGAGCTTATGGGACACCTTGCGAACTTACCACGACATGCAAAGCTATGGCACTCTGCTTATATTGCATGCGTTCGAGATTCGTTAGCTTTGAAGCTGCGCAGAAGTTAAAAAATGATGGCCTGCGAAGATCAAATCTTAAAGTGAGAAGCATTGTCATTTGGGAAAACGTGGCAGGCTTTATTTTTTGGTTTGGCGATTATGGGTTCCCCTGAAATTAGCCGACAAAATACTTAAAATCATCATTTTTATAATTAAAAACGCTGTAGGCCTAATCTTAACGTATATAGTAACCATCAACAAAGCCGTAAGAAAATATAGAAAAATAAGCTTAAAACAAATGATAGTCGGCTAGTTCAATTGGATACGAAAAAGCAGGGCCACGCAAAATCAGAAATTTGACTTCTTAACACTCTTCAAAATTATTAGCGTTTAGAATATATATTAATGCAAGCGATCTAGCTTAATAGTTAGCTTTGCTGAATCATATACCAAAGGTCCATGATTCGAAAGCAGTAATAACCCTTAAACGTTACATATCGAAAAGGGTACACCTTTCGGTCAAAACGAAGGAAGTTTAGTCGTTAAGGACAACAGTCCGTGGAGCACTCGTCGAGCCGCCGACTGCTTGCGGTCGTTGTCTCGGTGCGCAGACCTGACGTCATGATCCTTAACGACGAATGCTGCATGCAGCATTCGTTTAGTTGAGGTCACAGTGACCTTAACGACGGCGGATGGCGTTCGTTTGACCGACAGCACCTAGCGGTCCCGTGTCTATTCGGCCAAACGAACGCCACGGTGAACTTTCTTCGTTTTGACCGAAAGATGTGCGGGCACTATTAGCGTTGTCATTGATATTCGATATTAATTTGTCAGTTTTAAAAATAAAGGAAGACCTAGAGGATTCTATAGTCGTTGCTTTGTTCCCACCTTTACCTCTACCTTAGCTTCCTAAGCTAAGACAATTTAACGGCGGCTCTTAACTGCCGTTCAATATGACTCTTTGTTTAGTCCATTTAAAATAATATACGACGTCATTAAAGTATCGTGACGTCATAGATTTAAAGCAAAATAATTCATGTTGCCATTGCATTCAAATCAACGTCATTTCTTGTGGAGATTATTTTTTCTTCTTTTAAAATTTATAAACATATTGCTTGTTTTTCGATGGCAGTGAAGGGCTGCCGTTAAATTTTGTTCCTTAGCTAGAACTTTGCTCAGCCGGGCGTAAAGGTACGTCTATAGAATCCACTCCGAGTCTAGCCCTGTGTAAATATCTGTTTAGCCTCAATTGATTCCTCAAATAACAATGTCCGCACCACTCGTATCGTCCTTTTCGGATCCAGACAGGGCTATGGGGTCATGGCTCCGTCTGAGATGAAATCAGTTTTAATCCCTCTCAAAAAAAGAAATAGCCCACCCCTCACTTCTTGATGGATTATTGAAACTGATGCGAAAGAAGAAAAATAGAACAGCGAATAATAAATAAATAAAATTAAACTGGACAGTGCACTGCTACGCCCTAGAAACGCCCTCGGAAAATTCTGTTGGCATTTACTCCCCCCCTCCCCCAAAATTTTGAAGGGTTGGATTCGCCTCTATTCTCAAGCACCAGAATTTGTGTATCCATGGAAAGAACTGAAGCGTGCAGGAAATATGGTTCTGTACTTTTCTTCAGAATCATGTCATCTTCAAGATTTGGCTTTCTGGAAGGTTTTCATAGTGTGAAGAAAAGAATAACAAAAATTGCCAACGATTGTTTTACGAGATAACCAAATAGAAAATAACCAAGATTTTTCTCTTGAAGGCTCCTTCTTACTAAAAAAAAGCCAAGATTTGCTGGAAGGTTTCTTCTTAATAAAAATATCTGAGATTTGCCTAAGAGATTCTTAGAGGATAAAAACCCAGATAGGCTGTAGCGTATTGTAATGATTTTCTATTCACACAAGACTTTAAGAAACAACAATCAACACAGTCATGAACAAACAAGCACCAAAATACATGAAAATACAGAAGCACAAGCCAAGACAACTATGATGGTTAAGAACGCACACATTTTGACAAAATTATATATAATTAAATGATGCCGCGTATGGCTATAGTCCAGATTTGCTTGAAAAGCTATTGCGAGATGAATAAATAGTAACCAAGATTCGCCCTTTATTCGTTAAGTGCTGACCTTGAGAGGCAGTGCGACCATGATGAGGCGCTCTATGACGATGGCCACCGTGACCCAGGCGGACACGAGCTTGCCCCCGTAGCGCAGCACGTAGCCAAGCTTGCACAGAGCCTCGCTCGTGTGCATAAAGTCCACCTGACAATTGTTTGAAATCATTATTAGATAGTCAGTTCGCCTATAATCGGTTTTTTCACAAATGCACCGGCTTCCATTTATATATAAGTCCCATACGGCTTTAGGACTGGGCAAGGAATTGACAAAGAATTGTACGCAGAGATGAGGAAAAGGTCTGAGGATCGGCTAGGGTGGAAGATTTTAATACGAAAGACCTGCCATTTAATAAAACACTGAAGAAGGAGGTAATTTTAGATACTTATCCCATAATATTGAGCAGGATCGATAGGATGGCTGTAATCTCTGTTCTTAATGTTGACACTATGTCAAATTTTACATATTATTAGGAACCTCTGCAAGCCGGGGGAACAAAGAATTGGTTTGCAGCTCAGAGCTCCCCGCGCGAATCGTAAAAGGAGACTAAAGAAGCGGGAGCGATTCTGTGTCGGCTCTCTTGCATAGAACCGGAGTGTATTATAGTCATGTGCTACGAATTAACTAGAACTGAACTGAATTAGAAAAAGCTAACAAGCAAAGGTATAAATAGGCAAATAGATCAAATAGCAGTCATTGGCGGTCTTCTTTCAGTCTATTGCCCACCTTGTGTATACCCTTTCCTGCATCTATTCAAGCAAATGATGTTTTTCCATCTCCGTTTGCCTGACATATTTTGGTGCGTTACAAGTGCAATATAGATACCCTGACGTGTCTGCCAGGAGAGTTGAGCCACCGCCACATATCCCCCAACAAGAACACCGAGTCCGCGCAGGCCAGCGCCGTCAGGTAATGTGCCGTGGTCGTCCTTCTCAGACTCTTCGACAGCGTAAATATACAGATCGAAAACAGATTGCACATCAGCCCTGCGGGAATAACTACTCCCATCGCGTAGAAATACCCCGTGTCGAGGTTGTCCTTGTAGCTGGCCATGAGTGGAGACCGTCGTTTAGTCGTGGTGTTTTGTGGTGAGTGCGGAGTGGTGGTTATTGACATCCAGTTGTAGTCGGTAGGGGGTGGTGCCCCATGGTTGTTAACAGGATCCAGGGGAGGTCCCTGTCCGTATCCCAGGGGGGGATCCGCTGATTTCGAGGCCGCATTAATTCCGGGGCTGATGAAATGGGGGGTTACAATCGCGAGAAGCATTAAAATGGTTCCGGTCCTCTTCGGTATGCTGGTCAAGGGAATGAGAGACATTTTGTGTAGCAATACGCTGATCAAATTACACGACTAAACGGATATCTAGTAACTCATGAAATTAACATATCCTGATAGGTAGACCGACGAAATTCGACGACTAGTTTTGAGGCTGTGTGGCACGTTTTCTATCTAACTGAAACTTTAATATTTTTGACTGGCACCTATGTACACGTGTATGTCCTTTAGGTTATACGAACGCGTTGTTGCAATGCTGTTAAGTTTTATGATAGGCCCATGCCAAAGCCTGGAGCACTTCTTAGTTACGAGTAAGCTAACGAAATAAATATTGGTTCATGTAAACAAACAGTAGGGTCTACTTGCAAGATGTCCGCATGCGCTGGCTATAACCTTGCTGCAGGCCTACACGCACATTCGGTATTGTGACGATGTCATCGCCCAGGACGCCCAGTCGACTAAGCTTTATACTTATAGGCATTGTACTATTACTGCGTCCAGATTATTTTATTTCAGTCCAAAACTAATTCCTCGCCGCGTCTTGCGCTCACTGTACATGTAGCATTGGCTAACATTCAAGTTTTGAACTTAAACGGCGCTGTTTATAGACTTGGGCCATAGCTCTACACACACTGGTAGTGCTGGACAACGATAGTCTATGCGCTATTATAGTTCACTGCATGCTGCTTGCTGTAGAACATAGAATCGCGCCGTCGTACATGATATATAGACATCTAATGCACATATAGCGAGCATGCAGCAGGATGATCGTTCGACATTCATTATTCATAAAAACTGGATTCCAATATGGCAAGCGATAGTCCAGTTTTACCGGGGCAGTGCTACGATTTTCGTTGGAGGTGGCGGCGGGGGGGGGGAGAAAATCTGAACCTGCAGTCAGATGTGACTGCGAGTAAAGTGCTGTCAAAAATTATAAGTAGGGCCTATAGATCCCTTTAAAGATGTCTTCATAAAATTTTTACAGCAGCTTTTTTTTTTTTTGAGCTTAGTTGCAATTCGATCGTAAGACCTTCAACTAACCGCCTTTTTAACGTCTAGTTTGTTAATGCGCATGTTTGCACACAGATTAGGCGCTTTGCGCCCTGATGAGGACTGCTGGAGCTGGGTTTTAACGGTCGGATGCCCCTTGTGACGCCAGCCAAACATATAATCGTAAGACCTTCAACTAATTTTTGAAATTAGAAACATGGATGCTGGCCAATGCCAGTTCGATCATTGTTATCTTTCTGGCGCAGTGAACACAGAACACGCGATTGCTACAGCCTAGGCCTGAATGCGTGCACGGCAGACTGTCAGTTCCGTTGAGGTTCATTGCTATATTCACGAACCAGTTACAGTATTGCCAGCTTTAGTTCAGCACGGGGTTGATCAACAAATGTATTCACATATGACGCCAAAGTTGCATTTTTGTCTCCTAACTGCTTATAACTTATTAGCTATGACGCCGGGCTGCGGACCACCCCAGGACATCATAGAAGCATAGGCTAACAATTTGCAAAAGGTTACCCGCCCCCAGATCCAAAAATTTATGAGCCTACATTAAAATCTCGAGACGGAGCCAAAATAGAAGCGAGGACTTTTCAATGGAACGTTTTACATCGTTTTGATCATCTTCATCATGAGACTGTCCTTCAAATTGTTCAAAAATAGCATTTTAAAAATAAATGGTTTGCTAATACCTAATTGGTTTTGCTGCATGATCGTGAAGAAAAATCATGAAAAAGGCTTCAAAATAGAGCCATGCCAGACAGACTCGTCGAAGCTCGCTGCGTGTCCAGGAGGAGGCTGGAGTAGATGCTCTGCAAAGCAAAAGTCGCGAAGTCGCAAAGTCACAACTACAAAGTCGCGAAGTCGCAAAGTCACAAAGTCGCAAAGTGACTTTTAACTAAAATATCCGACTAGGGGTCAAGGGACATTTTTTGACATTTAACATCAATTTTCTCATGTTTTTTAGTGATTTAGGCGCTTCGAATATCGCCGTTTGAGACCTTGCCATTTTTCCATCGCCACTGTTCAGTTCAGAGTTGCGCCATTGTGGGAGGGGGGTATGCCTCCTCTACATTTGAAGTCTGACTACGCCACCACACACAGCACACACCCGGTATCAGGATGGCTAAATGGCGTGTGTTTCGTGAAACATCATAACAGCAGTTGCGCAATGGCTTCCTTATAAGCTGACTATTTTGACCACTAGAGCCTTTCGCCGGAGGTCAAGATAAGCTGTTCTTTCTCCAACGAACGTAATATTGCTCCTCAGGACGTTATCCGAACTTGGACGTTATCCATGCAAGGCTTCCCGTTATTCTCCAAAAAAATGCCATCTGGAATGTTCTCAAGCTTCAGGATAAACTGTTGCGAAGGAGTCGATTGACATTGATGGGAATATCTACAGGAATACAATGACTACACGCCCTCGTTCGTGGAACCATCTTGAAATAGATTAGTCGGGCGGCCTGCTTGCTGTGACGCCACGATGGGCTTATATAGTCTAATGGTGGACAGTTAGGTCTGACAATTTGCATAATTGTTGTTGGCTAGTATTACTGCATCACACTGGTAACTAAATTCAAGCTTCAAATTACGAAATTCGCATTGATTTATCTAAAAATAACTAGACCTAACCGCCCTTTTCTTCCAGTTTTGAGGACTGCTGGAGCTGGGTTTCACGATCGGATGCCCTTCCTGACACCAACCAAGTAGGCCTACATAATTACGCAGGGTGGGCTTAACAGTTAGCGACACATTGTCTATAAATGTGTTCAACAGCCGTGCTAAAGCTTGGCAATGCATGGTTTCATAGGTGCGGGCGCCGGGATTCGAGCCCAGGTCTCTGGAAGTCGCGTTCGACCCCTTAACCACTACACCACAGCGCCTCTAATATAATAATGAATTGCGTTTATAGTCTATTGGCGAACCAATGCAGTCTAGGTCCAACTTAGGCTAGAGACTACAGCCTACACATCAGTCCAATGAGGCTGTCAGCAGAGTATTACATAACGGGATTATCTACTCTAGGCCTAATTCTTGCTTTGACGAATAAAAATCAAGACGAATGTAAAGACAAATAAAGATGAAAATGTTACTCTGTCTTCGACTCGGTTTTTATTCGAATTTGTCAACGTCGGCGTCTTTATAACTTAGACTTCGAGACACCAATGAGGCTAACACATAAATCACATTATCACAGTGTCGTATAAAAGCATACGATCCAAATTTTATGATGGTTAAATGCAACGACGGCTCTGGACAGGCTTAAAGCCACGGGTGACGAAAACAAGGGGGCAGTTCAAAACATCTTCTCACTTACAAAAGTCGGGGGTTGCCAGTAACAACTCGACAGAACTCATTGTCCAACGTTGAAATCGAACGTCAATTTTAAATTTTAATCTAGTCCGCGTCATACTACGCGTTTATTATCCGAATAAACAACATCAGAAGAAAGTGTCCTGATTATGGCAACGTCAGTGCGCGTGGATTTTCTTGAAAGGGGAACTTGTCTAAGAGACGAATGATAATATTTATCCCTCAAGCGATCTATTTCATTAAGTCTGCGCCGGTTGGGCGTACCTGAATGCACGACATCACATCGACCGAATTCCTTCCTTACATGCTACTCGGATAGCCTATCCAATGGCTGGTGTCACGGCGTCTATGACGCCACAAAATGTTACTACACTAAAAATTGTACCCCCGGCGTCTCGGGACATCATAAAATCGTACCCCTGGCGTCTCAAGACGCCAGAATTAAAAGAACTCGGCATCACTGCAATTTTTATTAAAGATCCACGTATTGTGCGTGATAAAAAAAAGCCACGTGGCCGCGACATCAGAAAATGAAGTGACTGGCGTCTGGAGACGACAAAGCGCCTGGGTCTCGGCGTCTGGACGCCACAGAAAAAAGCGTAACTGAGGCCGTGACAGCAGCGCACAATGTAGCAGCGTGACCGCACTTGCAAGCTGCTCGAACGTGCCACGAGAGCTGAATTTTAAGAAAAACCTGGCATACAGACTTGAACTAACGATGGACGTCGACCTATAGGCGCACGTCGTCGCTAAATTATTAAATTATCCGCAGTCACCGTGAAGAACGCTATTCTGAAGGTTCTCCATCATAGAGCTGTTACACGTGTAGGTTAATGATAATCTATGCTAGCTTTAAGTCTGGTGCCACTGCTATTCTGCTTAGGATAGTTCATGCGAACTAGGGATTTTCAGTGATTGAAGGATAGGATTTTAACGCAATCCCAAGAGATCTGGGATTTTTTTCGAGTGACTTTTATAATGTGAGTTTTGAATATATTTGTGCAAAAATGCGATCTAGGGATAGTTTTGGCCGAGATACCAAGAATCTGGAGATATTTAATTTTGTTCCTACAATGTATATCGCAAGACTGTGCTAGACAATAGTTTTGTTAAGAGTCTACGCAACGAATTGGGAGAATGACCCGGAGCCAATTTCCTGTGAAGGAACAAATAACAAATTGGGAGAATAACACTATCGTCTTTATGACTTCCAATTATGCTTGCATTGCTCAGACCTTAATGTAAGGGTCTATTTTAACCAGTATGTGTAGTTACACACCCAAGTGCGCACTTGTAAATGTTAAATTTAACATTACGGGTACTATGGGGTAAATCAAAACGTGCAGTTGTGAAGCCAAAAATATGCAATAATAAAAGTGATGTCAAAATGAGCATGCACTGTTCAAAATTGCATAAATATGGACATTCATTGTTAGGAATGGGCTGCAAAGTTTCCGTCAGCATCCCCCACCCTTCGTACTTGAGTACCGCATGAAACAGAAAAATTGCTTTCCGGAGGACCCAAAAGTCTATTTTGAGTCAACAGTATATAGCTCCAGTCTGAAACTGTGAAACTGAAGGTAAATAGGATACTATACATGTAGGTGCAAGTAAAATCGCTGCCTATAAGTGACAACCATGGCTACTAAGTTATAAACTTTGTTCCAAGTCATGATTTCCTGCGATGACGTCACGCAACGTCATGACACGACGATGACTTCGCAAGTCTCTGGACACGCCCACCTGACCTTGATAACATGACGTCGGGTCGACGGGAGGTCAAGGGTCAAGTCGGTCAATTGGTTGACTCTCAGGCGAAGCTGTGTTTATGCAGACAATAGCGACAGCATTTGTTAGTAATAGGGCTGTTGGCAATATCCTGGAGTTTGTATGCTAGCATGGCTTGTGATCATATTGTCGCCTTTTATTCATAAAATAACCCACTGATCCAGCCAAAATCAAATGAGGTCATAATATTACTGATCCAAAAGCTAAGCCACAGCTGCTAGAAATAATTGTTTTCAAAACGGCAACAAAATTATGAGGCTAATTATCATCAAGTAAAATAATTTAATTTGCTTGACATTTTCAGCTGGTCGATAGTAACACTACATCAACACAAATCAAAAACATTTTTATAAATTCTATTCAAAATACAATTTTCATTCAAAAAATAAATTCACAATTTTAAACACACTACAAATCATTATAGTCTTGCGTCACACAGCCTCAAATACCTTTCTTTGATATCCCATCGATATCCTCACACGATCAGTGACGTCACGCCCGACCGTGGAAGACACTTTATTGCCTTTGGTTGGTCCGTTCGTGTCACTGCCGTGTTTGACTCCGCCTTTCGCAGGCTTTGGTGAAACAATCATTGAGTCGAGATAGTTCATGAATTCCTGAAGTTCCCCTTGTGACATCGGAGCGAGCTCCGCAGCAGTGAAGTTTTCACCGCTTTCACTTGATCCTTGGTAGTCCATAAGAAAATCAAAGTTCTCCTGAACACCATCGACCTCGTGAGAGTCAGTGACGCCATTCTGCTCAAGGATATTGTGCGATTCGTTACGTTCAATGCCCATTATGGTGTGAACACCTTGAACAGTCTCACTCTCTCTTTCTTCTACTTCTTTTTGCTTTTCTCTGTCACTACCCAGCGCAATATGTTTACGGGTCCTGTACCAATTCATTTTTCTTCTATGCGCGTAATTCTCTGGATTCTTTTGCGGCTCTATAGTAGTTGCGTCTGCAACAGTGGAATATTCGTGCATGCTTTGAATATTTTTGAATCTTTCAAAGTTTTTGGAATATTTCAAACGCCGTGCTGAATTTTCTGACTCCTTATTTACTGACGTCACAGGGACGTCGATGTTTGCTGAAGAGGCGTCACAGAGCAGGTTCGTTAGAATGCGCATGAGTCTGTCTCGCTGCTGATCTGACGTCTCAGTTGAAACGCCCACGTCATCGTGACACACAAAACAACCAGCAGGCGGCTTTGAACCCGATTTGATGGGCCTTGGGATCTGCAGCACATCTCTCTCTGGACCTGATACTGGAATCTCTGGAAGAAATCTGTGGGATCTAGTAGTTTCATGAACAGATGAAGTATTATTGACATTCGCCTGTAGATGACTAGCATCAAAAGTAGAGTTTTCTTGTTTACTGGAGTGAAGTGCAGTGCCAAATGTAACTTTGTTTTCCGCAGCATTCTTCAACGATGTCATTGTTGGCTCTGCATTCATTTGCATTCCGTTAATAAGGCCACAGTCAAATGTGCTAATTTCCTCCACAGTACTGTTCAATCTTGGCTCTAGATGCTTTGTTAAAGTTGTTTTGTTCGGATATGTACTTGAAGTCGAACACAGATGTTTCGACAGCACTTCATCCAAAGAAGCAAATTCCCTTGACTTTAACAAGTGAGATTCGGCATTTGATTCAACGAGGATTGGAGACCCCCACACGGCTGATTGAGTCTCAATTCGACCCACACCCAGACCTCGCAGGGGCCCGGAGGTTTCGTCGATTGGAAGATTGACCTCGATCTTTCCAGAAGGGATTTCCACTGGAGACACCTGGAGCAAGGGTCTCTTCCATCTGGTCTCCAGTTTGATTTCATCATAGTGAACCTGAGTCCACTGATCACATCCTACTTTACAGTATTCTATTGCGGTAGTTAGCGAAATAGAATCATTCGATTTGTGGCCTTCTTCTGTATTTGTTTTTTCATCTGTGTTGTGACCTATCACATGTTCTACAAGCTGATGTCTACTCGCAGAGTCCGAGTGAGCGGAATCAGAAAACAGCCTGAAATCAATGTTATCAAAAGTGTTACCTGATTGGCTGTGTAAGCCAACCGACTGCTGCTTTAAATTCTTTGATTGGTTAGGAGGATATGCAGACTGGAAAACCTCCGTTCTTGATTGGTTGGACGATGTCTTCATCGATATATCCACAATATTTGATTGGTTCTCAGTGTCTGTCTGCAATTGTGACTTAATAAAACCTAATTGATTAACGTGCTCTTTCGTCGACGATTTTAAATTAAAAGACTCCAGTTGATTCAATGCGCTAGCAGACAGCCCATCATCTTTGCATTCAGCAGACATGTTTAAAAGTCTGTCATCCATACCATTCAAGTTTTTTTCCGATATAACTCCACATTCTTTGTGAGTGTAATCGTCATTGTTTTCACATTTACCACACTTGTTTCGATTTCTGGCAGGACTGAGGTCACACTGCTTCCTCAGCCCAATACTGTCATCACTTCTCGCTTGAAATTTCATTTCATCCACAGCTTTATTTTTGTTTTCTTCCGCACACCGAAAGTTCTCACGTTGCAGTGACGTCACATCGCTCTCTGCTTTATTATTAACATCATTCAGAGGTAAATGAATCTCACCGTACTCATTCGCTGCCGTCTCTTGCTTAGTGACATCACTTACTGCCGTCTCTTCCCTTATGACATAATTTATTGCTGGCGTCTCTTCTTTTGCGACGTCACTTGTTGCCGGCGTCTCTTCTTTTGTGTTGTCACCTAACACAGTCTCCTCGCTGATGACGTCATGCACAGTTTTAGCCTCGACGCGTGACGAGACGTCAGCGCCAGTGGAATCCTCCTCGTCCTGGTGTATTTCATCCTGGGTTAGCTGGCGAATCTCCTGACCACCGCGACTGAACACCTGCATGATTCAATCACAAGGTTCAACAAACGCAAGTAGTTTAAATTTAGCTAACAATATGAAAAATGTAAAATTTTGCTAATTTCGCAATTAATGTAAAAAAACAATCACGCTAGACTCAGTTATTATGTTCTCTCAAGTCTCCCTAATCTAAATTTCTGTTCATGACAATTATGCCTCTGCCGTTGTTTCTTTCTGGTTTTGAAGACCGACTTCTTTCTTCACAAATGTAACTCTTTTCCCTGAACGGAATAACTGATCTGACATTTCAATTCATCAATTCATCTGGGTTTCAGACATCTGCCTGCAGATGGTGCCCATGACGAGGGGAGCTCCTCGGTAAGTCTTTCGACACCAAAACAGACATTGAAGTCTATTATCATTATTTTTATTATTTTTATTTGCAACCTTGGCGAATCATCACAAATACAACGCAATAGACATTTAATTTTATACGTTGCCAACTGATACCATTGGCAATCAAATACAAAGTATAGCCTAAGTATTGACAGCCTATAGATATTCAGAACGAAATTAGTCTACCGTTAAAATTCATAACTGGGATTGGATTTGAGAATTCAATTTGAAATTTGCATCATTCTACGCAAATAAAGCACCAAGCAAGCCCAAGACTAGAATCAAATCACCGAACCCATCACACAACCACTGACCTGCTTGAGCACCCTGCGACGCTTCACCGTCGCCAGCTTGGCGTTGATGACGTCCACGAACCTCCCCCTCACCCCCAGCGACCGATGTATCCTGCTCGACCGCTGCAGAACCGAGGCCACCGTCCCCTCGTTAACATCCCCTCCCTCGCCCCTCATCCATCCCGCGTAATTACCCCCCTGGGTGCTATCTCCCTCGCTCCCCAATGATCTCCGGTAATTTGCTAACATTGGAGTTTCCTTTGCGGATTGCAGCTGCTGCAGCTGTGGACGGACGACTTTGTCAATGACCACGGAAATGGCGTCCGCAAACGAGACGCGCTTTCTCCCGGTTTTGACTCCGGAAGCTCGAATTTTGGCAAAGTGATCAGCCAAAGGATCGGATGGTTGTGTCTGATCACCAATAGGCCTAGTAAGAGAGTAAAAGCTTTCAAGCCGACCCGTCCCGGATGCCAATCCGTTTGGATCATTCATTGAGTTTAATCTTTCATTTTCAGCCCCTTGCATTAATGCGTTCTTTGACTTAACGAAAGACTTTGATAAGTTGATGGTTTTTGGATCGATTTGAGGACCCAACCTGGAAGTGTCTAGTTCGAATGGACTTCCGGCCACGTGATGTCCATCCCAACGCACGCTGATCTGGTGGATGTGGATAACGGGATGTGGCGACAGGAAGTTGAATCTCAGGGAGCCATCAGGGAGCGTATCAACATCCAGACCTTTCTCCACGGACACGTATCGCTTTGATCGTGTCACAAAGCTTTCATTAACTGACAAATCGCTTAATTTATTTGAAATATCAGACATAAATGGTGCTGTTTTAAATGGAATTGCTTCATTTTGGATGTCTGAGAGCAAGGAAGAGGAGAGTTCTTTTAATTCATCATTGCTCATTGTCTCAAAACTCTCTGAATATGAAAATTTTTCTCTACTATCCGAGTTAGTATTTACAGACACTTCTCTAGACGACACATGTTCAGGTACGGCGACGGCTTTCAGGTGAAACGTTTTAATGGACGCTTTGTGAATATGCGATCTGCTATCATTATGTGATACTTCAATATGATCTGAAATAAAAGATGCATAGTCAGAGGAAGCGATGTTTTTTGCTAAAATTTTGCTCTCGGCACCCGGTTCTTTGTCCACCACACGAATTCTACTCAAACGATCGCTCTGTTCGAGTTCCAAGCTCGTAATTGAAGAAAATGAAGATCTTGCACTCGTTAAGTTCCTTCGACTGGTGCTTGCTGACCCTGAGTCCGAGCTCCAGCCTGATACCATGCTTACTTCCACCTCGTCGTTGGAGTTCATCTTTGGAAGTGATCTTCGTCTGGTGTTTATCTCGTCGCTGATCTTATTCCAGTGGGATATCATTCCAAACTCCGCCTCAAGACTTGGAATTCGACTCGGTGAAGAGAGATTTCGTCCTTTTTCATAACGATGCAATTTTGTCTCATATTCCGGCGCACACGTCTCACCTTCAGAGGCGCTTTTTTGCTGCTTAAGATCAGAAGCAGATTCAAAATCAACCGGCGTTCTTTTGAGACGGCTTTCACTTTGTGGAACCTTCCCTGCTGTGTGGTCATCGTTACTGGTTTTTGCAAAGGAGGTGATCTCAATTTCCAGGTTATCGGCGTTCATATCATCAACAATGACCAATTCAAAGTGACAGACACTAATTATTTCTTCACCAGATGGTTTGGCATTACCACCAGCACCGGCACCCTTATGTGAGTGCACATGATCTGCATCGCTTTCTTTTTCTTTGTGCTCAGTTTTACTTCTGTCACCACCATCTGGAGTCTCAGATGAATGCGGAAAGGGCTTCTGTGCAGCATCATCACCAGAGGTTTCCAGTGTTGTGGAGTTACTAAAATTGCAAGCCTTCAGGGAGAAACCATTCTGAATCTCATCCCCTACAGCGTCACCTTCACGTAGACACTCGCACAGCTTATCTACATCTCCACTTCCATCACTTATAGACATCAAAGTATCTCCATTATCATCATCATCTCGACCAACAGAGAAGCAGCTCTGCTCGACACTTGATGGTGGTTGACCAATCTCTGAGAATTCAAACACGTAGGGTTCTTGCTCTATAGGCCTTGAATCGAAAGTATGACCTTCATCACCACCATCGACCTTAATTACATCAGCTTCACGCTTTATCAGACAGACACTCGACTTATTCCCGTGATGCGACACCCAGCCGGCTCTCACATAACACACCCCACCAAAACTCTTTGTTGAATCCACCGTAGTAGAACTCCCGGCAGCGGAAGACGAGGAATGCTTCCGCTGGGTTTGTCCCAGGATGCGATGGAGTCCGTCGGCCCCAGCGGACTGGAGGAGGCGCCGAATTGAGGGTCCTGCTCCGCCGGGCCCGGACTTCTGGCGCTGCGCCGCGGAGGTGCTGAGGGCCCGGATGAGGGTGAGAAGGTGGAACGTGGCGGAGCCCGTAGTGACGTCATCGCTGGAGTTAGCGAGCTCCTCCGCGCGGATCGTGTTCTGCTCAATAACAGATATGCTCGAATTCACGGCCTATTTTTGCGTGTAGTTCTGCACAGAATATACAGTTGTCAATTGAAATGTGCAGTTGTAAAGAAGATCTGTGTGTGCGGTTCTAAATGGATGTAAAACTGTACAGTTCTAAATTTTGGTGTAAAAAATGTAACTAACTTCATTTTTTGTTGTCTCAGTTAATGTCCATGTTTTAACACAGGTTTAGACTTCTGCGCCCCAATGAGGACTGCTGGAGCTGAGTTTTTATGGCCGGATACCCTTTCTGACGCCAAACAAATAAATAATTATCTGGCACGCGGTTAGAAGCTAGCGACACTGGTGCGTTTAACAGCCTTGCTGAAGAGCCTGTAACGTCATGGTTTCATACGATAATTTAAACAAAAAATATGAATACATAATGTTGTGTTCAAAATAGTTCAGTGCCCAAGCTAGTTCTGAGCTAGATTTCATTTGAAGGGCTCAGGATTTTTGGACGAAGAGAAAAATTCTGTTTCAAGTCGTGGCAACGGCTAAGGCTGCATAAATTATGACGTGTTGTAGTGCCGCTACTATAATGCGGTTTGTTAGAAACGTTACAAACGTTCATGTCCATTCATGAAGGAAGGCGACACTAATGGAAAACAAGCTCTGTTTCACCTTCCAAATAACATCATATTGTGCCATTTGAGTTAGACTCCAATGTCAATTTTTAAAACTCACAAAACAAACTAACCCAATGCACTACTTCCGTACAGTAAAAGCCATTGATTTTAACATGAGCATTTGTCCATAGATAATCTAAAAGCGTTGTCAACTGAAAGAGAGAAGTTAGGATACACATAATATTAACTTAAAGGCCTACTTATGGACTTGTTAACTTACAATTCCATAAATAAACAGGATCAATATTAGACTTAACTTGTCCGAGCACGGCCCAAGTCTACAATGGTTAAACCTGAAATTGAAACCTGATATAATCTATTATTTGTTATTAATGAATCAATATTCAGATATCATAAAAATATATAATGTAAAACAGATAGCCTATAACAAAAAAGCCAAAAATTAGCTACAATAACCTTAATCAATTCTCAGATTATCAACGATCATTAAATCTATTATAAGCATAATATGGCCATTTAAATAGAGATTTTGTGAACAAATAAGAAATAGAAAAGAATCCAAAACAGACCTTTGGTATGGCGAGATACTTGGTAGCGAGTCTGAGCGCCAGGTTACAGTTGGCGTGGCGATGATGCGGCTTGAGCAGGGGGTAGCCGGGGCAGGCACCCGGGTACAGGGCCTCGAGGAGGGCGCACAGGGGCACGCCGCTGCTCCACGCCGGCCCCCCCCGGGTGTCAAGCGCGACGTGGGGGGGCAAGCGGGCCCCCAACCAGGCGAGCAATTCTCGACGACGATATTCATCTGAGACAGTGAGAAAAAACCCAAAATATTTGTTTCAAAAAATTATATAATAATAAGTTAATAAAGCTGTGAATTTAAATCAATAAAATGAGTGATGTTACTGCAATGCCATGCTGTTGCTCTAGTACAAGCGATACCATTCGATCCAGTATAAAGAACTACAACAATAGTAACGAACAAGAATGAAGGGAATTTTTTTGGGTCGAATGGTATCACTGAAACTAAACACCGCTATTTTTGAGTTTGGTGAGATGCAATTGGCTGGTTAGCATGTAGATATGGGATTATTTGCACTTAGGAGAATAACAACTGTACCGCTTCTGAGTGACGTCACGGCCCGTTGCCACAGCGACGGCGAGTAGATCACGTGACCGTCCGAGTCAACGATTCGCCCTGCGGAGCGCCAGCGAGCGTACCAGCGAATGGGATTGAAGAAGGTGAGGAGGAGGCGCGTGATTGGTCGCAGCAGCCACCGCAGCGTGCTGACTAGTGCACGACGCACTTCTAGCCAACCAACATCTGCGTAACAACAAGGGGTGTTAACCAGTGGCAGCGCTACGGAGGGAAAATGGGGACATTGCCCCACGCTAAACTCACAGAGTTAGCCCACACATAGTCTTATTTTGATTTAGCCTATACAACTTCTTCAATCAAAAGGGCACATTACCCTCTAACTTAGAAAGTTTGCCCCCCTCTTTAGCTTTATTTTGTGCTCCAACTTAGTCTTTTAGCTGTCTGCCTCTCCCCGCCCAGCCCTGATTTGCGCACTGGAGTAAAGAGCCTCTGTCAGTAGCTAGCCCTCCACTTTTTTCCTTTGTCCCCACTTTAACCCCCCATCAAAAAATCTTGGCACCGCCATTGGTGCCAACAAGGTGTGATTACGGTTTACTGTTAATAATTATTCAAATCAATCACGACAAATTATTATAAGAAAATATGTTCATGCTTCAGCTTAACGCTACCGGTACTTCATATTCGCCTATATTATTGATTGCGAATCAGTCACTAGCCGGGCCTAGCACAGAATCAGTCACTAGCCGGGCCTAGCACAGAATCAGTCACTAGCCGGGCCTAGCACAGAATCAGTCACTA
>JAQIWG010002161.1:0-21349 GCA_034695025.1 Chamaedrilus cognettii | reverse complement strand
ATGGACACCAGTGATCAACAGGCGGCATATGCCCAATCCAGTTGAAACCCTTTAATCACAGAGGCGCGTGACTGTTCGTCAAGAACAGCTGCCGTCGTCAATTTTTGCGACTTGTAGCTGCAGGCTACGTTGCGCTTCAAATGCGATACTGTCGAAAATTTCATGCGCATCGTTTGCGGAGGCCCCCTGGTTTGCGGAGTCCCGGGGCACGTACCCCGTGTGACCCATATGTCAATCCGGCACTGTTTGGATATCCTATTGCACCGGGACTATAGGAATCTAAACGTGGCTCTTATCTGTAACTCGTGCTATATCGGAAATTCCAGTTTAGTTAACATGCTGTATTAAACATTTGTTAGGTCTTTACAATGTCGTCAGATAGCTAAAACGCCAATGTCAAAAATGTTAAGGAAGTTGTAAAAAAAAACAATTGTCGGTGAGATAAGTTATGCATGTACATATAATACAGGCGCTATTCAAGCGAATTACGTGCCCTATGCTTACTGTTATAGTCGGAGCATCGACTGACACCAGTCACACCATTGGCTGTTGCCAAAAGGTCGAGCGGGTTTGAAAATCGAGCGTCACAATTTGTGTTTTCTGTAGGATACCGCTGAACTCCTGCAATGCAATGGCTTGAACTATAGTCTATTCACGTTCGTGTTGAACCATCCGGCAATGCCTACCTTTTGTGTGAGCTTCGCTAATCCTAGTTTCCAATAAAAATTAATACAACTAGCCCTTCTCTACATTATTAGGCCCAGAACGAAGCCTATTGCAGAATGTACAGGCGCGCTGTAATATTGTCTGTTATTTTATGGCGTACTTAGCAGCTGATCGTTGCACACGTTTGTTTATCAACCCCTACCACGCTATCCATACACCAGTCGACAACAGTCTGTAATGTTACAATCGTTCCTATAATTCCTACGAACTTCTTGACCACTAGGCCAATACCTCCCTTTCTGCTTGCTTAGGCTATTATGCGTCCCTGTCTGTTTCACGATCTCGCTAGCGCTTTTGCGATGTCTAGATGAATTAATATTGATGAACGAAATCCACAGGCCTACATTTGAGTAGGCTATAGGCTAATAGAAAACGAAAAGTTTTCACTAATGTTCCGAAGGGCTACAGAATACAGTTACGTTTGGCCGCTTAGCGCTAAAATTCAAGTCTATTGTGACTGGTTTTGTAGAGTAGCCGTACATTGAGTGTTAGATCAGCCCTGTTATTTAACAGTCTAGAATACATACTTTGAAACTATGACGCTTTCAAACTGCTTTTAATATAATCTGAGCATCACCTAATGTTAAAACCCTTATGACCTTGTTTTGGTGTATTAAGGTTTTTTTAAAGAGTGGTTTCTTATAGATTTTGGGGGCGCTGAATATAAATCCCATGAGTGCCAGAGTGGCAACCTTGAGCATTCTGAGATAATGACGTCATGATCCAAAATGGCCTCCGTACAATAGTAAACTTGCGTTTCGGAGACTTCTGGATAGGATAGAAGCATGTTATTATTGATGTCTATTAGGTTCCAATTTTTAGATTTACTTTTGCTACTTTTGCCATAAATTTATATCCTGGCGATCAAGCTGTGATTATTGCTAATGTAGTCATTAACAGCAAGTCAACTATTCTAAAAATTCCTCCCGCGTTGTACAAGCTGCGACAGCTAGTGTTTCGTTACTGGCAGGGAATGAAAATGAAAGGTACTGCCTGAAGCATACTGCGCGTTCACGGGCGACTTGTGGGTTTGAAGCAGAGTAGAATTACGAAAGTTGTTGGTTCTGCTTTCAGTTTGCGTCATAATTGTGATGCACATAGTCGCTAACTAACTGAATACACGAAAACAAGGTGTAGTGCTCAAATGCTTGGATTATGTACACGTCTGCTGCACTTCATCCGCACCTGCGATTCAAATAATTATATGCTGCCTCTTTACGTCGCCGTTTACAGGACAGGGCGATAATTGAGCGTGTTGGGTATACAAAACAATGCAGCACTTTATACGAATCATAAAATTATTCATCGGCTATAAAATAGCCAAAAAACTGCCTTTTGACGTCTATTATGTTAACGTCCATGTATTCACACGGGTTAGACGTATGCGCTCCGATGACGACTGCTGTAGAGCTGGATTTTTACGACCGGCTGCCCTTCCTGAAGCCAATAAAATAAATAACCTTTTGGCACGGGGGTTAGCAGCCAGCGACACGTGTGTGCTTAACAGCCTTGCTGAAGGGCCTGTAACGCATGGTATCATAGTTTCCGGCGCGGGGACTTAAACCCTGGTCCTCTGAACTTTTGATCCGATGCCTTAACCACTACACCACAGCGCCTCACAGTGGTAGGTACCAATACTGTATACGTGAAAAAATTCATCGACGCATTTCGAAGGCAAGCAGTCAACGATTACGTCTAGAGTCTGTAAATACGCGGTTTACCATCAGCCTCGCTCGCAATCAGCGAGACTTATTTGTCTCGATCAGCGCGTTATCGCACAGGCGCGTCAACATACGCAGGCGACATCGAGGGCTCTTCAGCACAGGGCCGGCGCTACGCAGCAGGCCTCAGGCCCTAAGCTCGGACGACTGGTCGTGTTATATAGGCCTACCACGACCACATTGATATTTCAGTGAACTAAAAGAGAATCCGATATGAGCCCAATCGGCCCGGAATGTTGCGGTAGACCTACATGCGATACCAAGTGATAGAACAATGATAAAACCAAAAAGATTTGGGATGTCGTACGCGACAAAATTGCTATGGTGTATCACGAATGAGCCTAAGGGCCTTCATGTATATCATAAATTTAAATTTCAATGGCATATTAGATGCAAAATTCGTTAGAAAATCGTCCAATAGCGGTTGTATCTTGGAGGAGTGAGGTAAATAATATAGGCTACAGAATCTTTTGAGTCCTTAAAATAGCATGGAAATTTTTTTTATGCGGTCCGTAGAGTAGCCTAGGCCTGGTACTGACACTACGCAATATGCAAACACGCAATATGCAAATGTATGCAGTAATGTTTTACTGCATACACTTAACTCCGTATGTTAATTATATCAAAAAGGCCAAAATCGAGGTCAAATACACGCTATATGCTCGGATTTGCTAGCGACTGTTACTGCAGCCTTACCATCAGAAGTAAACCTATTGAAAGACTGCCGAAGTTGCCTCTCATGACTTTTAAGGCACCCCCGTTTTCAAATCAGTATAGAAATAGCTCGTACCGTACAGATAACGTCCTTCAAGACCAAGCTATTCATGCACGACTTACGATCGCTTCAAGTGGACAGACACTGCACTCGGACCTGAGTTCAACTCAATTAAAGTCCGTCAATATCCAAGTGAAAATTTTTATGCCTTCTTGTGTTCACGTCTCCGATAGGTACGTGTATGTTATAGCTACTGCATGCAGAGGCAGCAGTCACGGCTGTGTGGGCGACTTCTAACTGGATCGCTGGAAGCTGTGGCACTCTAATGGCCTATCATTATCACAAGGCATGAATTATAATTATCACAGGAAAACATAAATAATTACATAAGCAGACGCTGTTGCTCATATAGCCAGGTGTTATTTTTAAAGTTCTTAACCTACATGTATAAACTTTCACCATATGATATCCTACATGTAGAACTCTTTTGGCTAACTCACTGAGAGACATGGCTGGCGAAAGAATCATCCCATCCATCAACCGTATTATTCAGAGTCAATATTGGTCTACGTATCGTGCATTGGTTTACAGTAAGTGAAAGACTTTCAGTAAGAACTTCTCGTAATTCTTTGGTTTAAGCGTAGGGCTGAATCGTTCTGGCATATAGGCATATAGAGTTGACCTTTATTTTAGTGAGTTTTCGTGTTCGTAATTAAAAACTCGCAGTGTCAGAGGCCGACACTTTTGTTGCCGACTTTCTTTGCCCGCGTACACAAAAATTTGGCTCTCTTTGGCACGCGCTCGCATGGCGGTTAAAAGCAACTAATCGCAGCACAGGCCTATGGTTTTAAAGAACTGCGCGACAGAACTGTCTGAAATAATCTTCAATTCTCTTATCATCCAATTACCCTGAACGGAGCGAGAACGAGCCAATCCTCTCCACACCCAGCCTCTCGATTAGCAGCCGCTGCAGCGCTCTAATTGGTCCGCCCGGCGTCACGTGATGACTTGAGTCCGCCCACTTCACGCCTGTTTCATAGTTACACGCAGTTCGAGTTGGTCGAGCGACGGCTGTTGAGATTTTCTCGAGGTCTAGGCCCGCAACGGTTCCTAACTCGCGTTGAGCAGGGTGTGCTCCACTTGTAACTTTGCAAGCTTACTTGACTTGATCGCTGCCGCTCTAACGGGCCTGAAGTTTGATCGCTTGAAGGGCGAATAACCCCCTACCTATGAGAGAATACTGGATTTTTTCTCAAATTTGATGAATGCATCAATCAGCCTTGAAAAATACAAATTTTGACAAAGAAAACTGCGTAGATAAATACGCCGAGGCAAAGCCGCTCGTTTTGACTGTCCCACAGTCCCACTCTTAAAATCAAAGCCATGGCATCTACCCTGTGATCTGTATAGGCGTGGTCTAAACTCCAAACTCCGCTTTCCAAAAGGCCCAACGCAGAATGCTACTGTACTCCGCACCATACCACCGGGGATGTTTTATTCCTCAATGGCGGCATTCGTCGAAGCGTGAAACGAGCTCAACTCGACAGCGGTCGTTAGACGAGTCTGTCGGCGCGGCTAACGAGCGCGGACATTCTGACCTCATTGTGTCCAATGGGCGCGCTAATCATCGCGCTATTTGCGCCGAGGGTCGGTAAAGTGGCGAGGCGTGGTGGTCGCACCCGCGTGATAGGACCGCCGGGCAACGAAAATACTCGTGACTCCGTGGCTCATGAACAGTGGTGGCGGAGCAGTTTCATTTTGAGAGGGCAAACGGTGCCAGAGACCTATTTTCAGGGGGTGAGCATTGCCCCCCCCCCCTAAAATATTCAAGGGGGGCAATGTTTGATGTTAGAAAGTTCTGTTAACATGTTGGTATTACCTATAAGCAAGGTGAAATGGCTACAGCCTGCATGTTATGGTCAGAAGTTTAATTTGAAGTTGAGCAAATCCACGAATCAAGGGGAGCAAGAAAGAAATTCAAGGGGGGCACTGCCTCCTCCAATAAAATTTAAAAGGGGGGCATTTGCCCTCCCTAGCCCCGTTATCGCGCCCCGCGCCACTGCTCGTGAATGTATTTTCGCAGTGCATTTCAGTTTTCAGAGTGAGTTCACATGCAGTGAGCTTCTTTCGCGGAGACGTTTTGCAATTGCGAAAAAAATCGCAGTCATCAAAAGTTTATATTAGGCTTGACTGTCAGCATCCTTTTACGTCACTCATCGCAACTACATCGCACCACACTGCAGGGCCACACGGCGTTTTAGTACATGAAATATGCAGTTGTAAATACACATGTGCAATAGTGAAACATGTGCAATAGTGCAGTACTAATACAGCACAGCATTACAGGTATAGGAGACGTGCAGTTATAAAACTAAAAGCGTATAAAAAATTTGCATAAATCCCTTTATGCACAGTTCTACTTGTAGGCTACGGAATGGACCAATAAGCAAAGAATTGCCTCAACAATTTCTCTCATCACCCCTCACTCCTCCCCGCTCGCGCGTTCACCACAAAAAAGTACTTTGAGGGGAAACAACTTTACACTGTAATTATACATTCGTATAATTACAGTGTAAAGTCCTCTTGTTTCACAGATTCAAGCGT
Organism: Chamaedrilus cognettii; assembly: GCA_034695025.1. NCBI lineage: Eukaryota > Metazoa > Annelida > Clitellata > Enchytraeida > Enchytraeidae > Chamaedrilus > Chamaedrilus cognettii. The sequence continues at coordinate 15,583 of JAQIWG010002161.1, read as the reverse complement.
CAGAAATCGCGGATTTTCAGTTGTAAATTTTCCTTAACAAAGAGTCATAGGCCCTGAACCACACGCTGCGTAGAGGTCCACCCCACAGAGCGCACGCCAAATAGCTCGACCACACGACGCCTCTAGCGGACGATTTGTTGCGAGTTGCGACAATACATCCAGATTGGCTCACCCCGCCCTAACAGGCTGCTGCTGATGCTGCTGCTGCTGCTGCTGCTGCTGCTGCTGCTGCTGCTGAGGGACCCCGGAGGCAGATATTAACGCCGCTGTCTCTTTCCGCGTCAGCGCCCCCACTCATTACGCTGGCGCTGAGCCGATTATGCTAATACTGGAAATGCCGTAAGCTCGTTAGACAAAGTTTAGACGCGCTCAATTTGCCTCCAATTTGTCGCCTATCCGAGTTGCGAGAATCGCTCAGCGAACGCTATTGGTCGTGGACGAAGCCAATCGGAACGCAGCGTCAGAGCACGTGATTTGATTTCGTCACAGAACGGCGACAAAATGATGCCAAACCGGAGACTCGCGGGGTGGGTGTAAACTCAAAGAGTTGGCTTGCGTCAGGACTTGAGCGTGGTGGAGCGTCATGCACGGTCACTGTGGAGACTCTTTGCAGAGCGAACCGACGCGCTACAGCGATAAAACTAACTAAAACGTTAATGGTTCAATTATAGAAACCCAACGTAACTAACTATAACGCTAACTGATGACTTTCAGGCAGTCAACAGCAAGCCTGTCGTGTTTTTAAAGTTTTGCGTGACTGGAGAAGAATTTTACAAGCCTATTTGCGAAGTGTCGTGTTTAACTGAGCTATTTCTCTGTTAACCGTGAAACTACGTAGATTTGATCACGTGAAAACCAATATTTAGACAATATCAAGACTCAACAGGAGATTGTAGCATAGATGTAGGCTAAGCTACTATACCTTGCAGACGAAATCCAACAAAATTGGAGCAAACTGACCAAACAGATACATGTACATGTACATGTACATGTACATCAGTCTGGACAAATGAATGTAGATTCATCTTCACTGTATCCGTTGACTGAGCTGTATGTATACCTACCGTTAACTGTCTAGACTTTTTGATAAAGTGAGTTTCGACTCAACTATTCTGCCAACACTGACAATGTTGTGAAGTTTTGTTTAACAAAAGTTTTGCGCTAACCTATGTTGTAAAGCGCTGTGACGTTCGCAGAAGCCGAAAGGTTTATACTTGACAATTTTAAACATTTTTGCCGATTCGTATAATATCGACGATGTCTTCGCGACCTTCATTTCGAATTGATGACATTCTTGGAGACGTGACGTCATCATCCAGTAGACGACCTGTCACTCAAGCACATTTAGCACCGCCCACAACAACGCTTTCTCCGCCCATTTATCGAAATCCTGGGTGCTTCCTGAGTCTCATCGATCCGCCCACTAACTCCTCGTTTAACCAATCAGATGACAGTTGCAGCAGAGACGCTGAATGTGAATCAATGAGTGACGAGGATGACGTCGATGGGGCGGAGTCACAAAGTGACATTGAAAGCAGCTCTCACGAGGAAGATGATGATTCATTGGCTCCACCCACAAGTACTGGATTTACTTGTAACTCTCATTTCTGTCTAAAACCCAACTGTCACCATGTCCTTGATCCTCATCCCGAAGCTCACCCAGAAAAGGCTTCCAAACCTTCCAAACTAAACATTAAATCAGCGCAGCAGTTCGTCAATAACCAATCGGGTGGCGTCACCGGCGTCGTTGCTAGCCAACCTGACGTCGTCATGACGTCATCATTTGAAACGGAAGCAATTGACGCGAAGGAAACGTACAAGGCAACAAATCAGAGTTGTTCTGACTTGAATTCGATTGCCAGCGCGACGGTTGCCGTGGAAAATGTTTCGGACACGAATCACGGAGAGGGTCAGACGAACAAGAAACTGCGCCGAAGGAGAACGGCGTTCACGCACGCGCAGCTGCAACAACTGGAACGAAGGTGGGGGCATTTCTCTTCGAAGCTTATTTCAGATTTCAGAAACTCGGCCGCACTTTTATTTGTACGCTTGTACTTGAGCGCTTTTGACGTTTGTTTTGCGTGAAATTACGATACTTTGAAGAGATACAAGCTGATGAGGTAAACATTTCCTAACAACGTCGTGTGGAAATAAAGCACGCCAAAATAAGTTTTTTATCCCCACTAACTACGGGCTATATCTATTATTTTTGCAAAAATTCAATCATATCAGCAGAGCTCCCCGCACCAAACACGCGCATAAAAATGCAACATCTTAAGGACTCACTGCCTTTATTTTTTGTTTTACTTCTTATTTTCCTTAGTCGGTGACTATGACTATGAAAATCTGATGAAAAATTATAACATTGTGAAACATGATAGTGGATCAACAGTTAAATACAAAGCGTTTAAATGGCTAGAATGCGATTTATTATTTTTATAATTCGCGAAAAAATAATAAATCTTATCGTGATTCTAACTAAAATTTTGCTTGTAGCCTATGGCTGGCTCTGAAGTCTACGCATGTAAGTACTATTGTTTCAACTTGTAAAATTGTCTCACGTACGCTTTTAACGCATATTTTTTATTGTATCAATAATTGGCGTTATGCAGGTTCGCGTGTCAGAAGTACCTGAGTGTGATGGACCGGGCTGATCTCGCGGACGGACTGCGACTGAGTGAGACTCAAGTCAAGACCTGGTATCAGAACCGCAGGTATACTATACAGACACAAAATGCACGGTGCCCCTAAAAAGCGCAACTGCTTCGTTATTGTTGTGTATCTTCGTTAATAATTGATGGAATCGTGTGAAATTTTAGCCTTCTTTGTTCGAATAGTTTGATGGTGAGCGTGTTCCTTCGGACAAAGTGTTTCTGCGCGTGTTCCCCAGGACCAAGTGTTTCTGCGCGTGTTCCCCAGGACAAAGTGGAAGCGTCAGACGACCCCTGCGGTCCGGGCCGACCAGCTGCGTCACCACTCCTGCCTCGAGCCTCACTGCCCCGGCAACAAACGCTTCTCCGCCCCCCCGCCCCCCGACACGCTCCCCGCACCCAACTGGGCGGGAAACAGGCACTTCGACGCTGAGGATTCTCCACCGGTCCGCAGTTGGGGGGGCAAAAAGCGCCGCAATCCGCCCCCCAACTCTCAAAGTAGTACTATAGGACCCGCGTACGGTGACAACGATGGGGCTATCGCGCAGGGAAACGCTTTCCCAGCGGTTCATTTCAGCAGCCATCTTGTTTCTTCGTCAACACCCACCACAAATAATTGCAACGGGAGTCGCGAATCCGCGAATCACTCCATTTCAACAATGGCGCAGTACGGGGAATATTCAAGCGGCGTGGCATCGGCTATCAATCACTCTGACGCGGCAAGGTACTATCAGTATCAGAGACAGTTGGCCATGCCCATCGCCATGTGTGGCTCCGCCCCTAGCGAGCAGATCTGCGTTACATCAATGCAGCCAGGCCCGGCGATAGGTACTGCGACGGAGGCGCTGCTGTCCGGTTTCTATTTCCGGTCTCTGCCACTCTCTTTATTTCGCTGTTTAAAATAAGGCTAGGTGACTAACCCAACGTTGCACGAAAGAGTGATTTTATGCATGCATGAAAAACTACAAACGGCGAGCTAACGTCACAATGCAATAATGATCGCTGTTGCTTGTATTTTTTTTCCTTCATGCATGAAATCATGGTTTATGCATGCCTTTGATTATATACTTACACGAGCATGACGCATCGTTGATGCAAAAAGGATGAAACTGGCTTTTATCAACTGAAAAGGTTGCTAATTTCTGTTCCTTGATCAAAGAATTTATTTACGATTAAATTTATTTACAACTGAATATATGAATGAATTTAAAATTTTGGATTAAATATAGGAATAACTATGACACGGTTTTGTAGACGTTACTTTGATCAATCAATACAAATTCTAAAACCTCAACGCGCTAGCGTTTTTATTCAAATTATAGTACCGACTATTTTCGTCAAAAAGTTGCATCGACGTTCACTAGTATGGAGGAGAACAAGAAAAAAAGAACAACGAAAAGGCGATGCATGATTGCATGCAGGAATTTATTTCTGACATTTTTGTGAAACAGTCTTATTTTTAAGATTCATGAAAAAAAATTCTGCAACATACTTTAATATCATAAATGTTTGTTGTGCCCAAAAAACAGCCACAATTCATTTAATCGCATGTCACGTATGAGTATGATGCAGTTAAGTCATCAGTTAGCCTACAATATCGATTAATGACATTAATCCATATAATGAATAAAATCTTTGTATTATATATTGCTCTGCAGCGATAGGGGTGTACAATTCTTCAGCGTAAATAAAATTAACCAAAAGAGCCTAATTATTTATAATTTTTAGCATACATTGTGATAACTTACAGAACGATGCTAGTAAGTTACTAACGTTAGTTATGAAACATTCTATCAAAATACTAAACCTAATCGCGTTCCACTATCACGCACGATGATCCAAAAAAAGCATTACATCACACTTTTCACACATTATCATACGCGTCCGGATACAAAAAATGGAGCAGTTTGTGTATAGACGACGGGCATTATTGCTCCTGGTCTATTTGAACACAAACCGGTGAAACTTTTATCAAATTTTTTAACATAATGTTTAGTGCATGGAGTATACAAGTCCCGAACGCACTAAACGAATAACCCCCATTATGATTTTGAAAGGTTGACTAAGCTCATTGTAGTGATTTTTGTATGAAGTGAAAAACAGGGGCGTAGCGTGGGGGGGCAGGAGCGGCATTGCACCCCCTACTGGAGTCTCTGCCCCCCTGCTCCCAAAAAAATGACTATTGGTTTATGGGCTTGCCCCTCCTGCTCTTTGCCCCCTCTGCTCTGATCAAATGTAAGCCGTTGCCCCCTCTCCTCTGATGAATTGAAAGCCGTTGCCCCCTTGGTCTGATACGTTAATTTGATAAGGAATACATGGATAACGACTGTTAAGAACGGCTCGAAAAATTTCTGTCAGCACCCCCTCCCCGCTCGTGAGTTCAATTCTAGGAGAAAAGTGTCACAAATGTCGTGCAGTGATTAGAGCAACAAAATGTCTGCCCCCCCTGCTAAAATTCTTGCCCCCCCCGCTGAGAATTTTCACGCCCTGGTGAAAAATAGTTAACTTAAAATAGATCACTTATTAAATTATTGTCAATTTTGTATGCGTTATTGAGCACAACATTGCAAGCACCTAGACAGATCTAAGGCATAAATCATATTGATCCTGCTCGACTTGCGTGATACATGCACTATACGTATGCATGTCAAAGTTGTATGATAAACTGTTATAATGCAATGCAACTATTCGTGACCACCGTGTCCATCATGGACGCACAACACTGCGTGATTCGCCTTCAAGGCTCGGCCGAGTTGATGTACTGGGTTTTCCCGACTACAGTTTCTCCGGGGTTCCTGCTGACTGTGTTGGCGGGGGAGGAGTTGAAGAGTCCGTGCCCGACAAACGAGTCCGAGTCGTAGGGACGCAGGGTCGACTTGTCGTCGAGCCTCTTCTGCGCGCATCTGCAGCAACAATAACTGGGATTAAGTTCACCATTCACAATATTACTGTAAAACATGAAATTTTCGCTGCATGCAATTTTTGCGGTTTTGTCGTTTAGAAATTTCGCTGCACTTAATTTTCGTTGTTTTTTGGATTCTGACAAGTATCTAAATTATACCTTCTATTACGCTGGCAATTAAAGAAATCAACTGTTTTCTTTAGATTTACAAAACATTGTGATTATCATCATTAGTTATTACAATATGATATTCTTAGCTATTGAAATAGGACTATGACAATAATATGCTATAGTATTTCTTCATGGTAGTAACAAAAATAGAACATAACCAACTGCACAGAGCCATAAAGGCCTATATGGTACAATGGCACATGCACGTGAAACCAAAATATTTAGGCTTACAATATTTTACAGTATACGACGCATGAGGGTGGGTAGGTGGGTACGGGTTATGTAATATTACAAAACATTACACTTTGACTGCATATTATTTTCGTAGTTCAGCCTCCTAGAAATTTGCAGCACTTAGTTTGCGTTTTCGAACTGTTGTTTTCACAAGTTTTACCAGTACCAAATTGATTGATTTAAATTACCTGCACTAAAAATTAAATGTTTTACAGTAATTTTTAAGAGTGATGAGTGAGTAGATTGCAAGAAGTGTTGTATAAGATTTTCCCGCAAAAAAAGTGTAAGATACCAAGGCCATTAACGCTGGATGCGACGTAGAATACGACAAATGAAGGAAGATGCTCGTATGATATGCTAAATAGTATGCTAATGAGGGTGGAGATGTACCGTCTGCAGCAGATGACTATCATCCAGATACTCAGTGCAAGGAGAACCAATGCAGTGACGCCGCACAGCACGGCTATCAGCACTATGTACTTTGTCTGAAACATAGAGATGGTAAACGTTAACTAGAGAAGAGCATAAAGCTGCTGCGCACTTGGTCTGAAACCACACATTTAGACTCAAGAGATCACCCAATAACAATTGGAATGAAGCGTTTGATATTTGTTTGATAATTGATCCTCATTCATCTACGTTCATGGAGAGATTCTATTCATCTTTCATCAGACCAACACACAATATAAAAGGAAAAGAATACCTAAAATAAATACACGCGGACAGAGCCATCATTAGCATACTATCAAAACCAAACATCAGCACAGAACGCTTGCACAGAATAAATGTCGCTACTATAAATTAAAAATAGTACTCACACTTTCGCTCTATTTAACGTACAATTTGCGTACACGGTACTTTAGAACCAACTCTCCTCAACTTTGTTCATAAAGTTTAATTCTTTCAACTCGGCATGCATTTGTTGGAAAACTGCTTCTTCCATAGACGAATATGCTCTGAAGCTAAGTACCAATTTAAAAGAATAACAAACAAAACGTGCCCTATACCTCGAGGGTATTAGGGGGAGCGCTCAGAGCTCCCGACGTCTGAACGAGCGTCACGCCCAGGCCTGACGTCGCGCTGGACATGACGCCAAACGAAGGCGTCACGATGACGTCGATGTCGGTGACTGGGGCGGTGGGACGCACGCTGACACAGTACGACACCTGTGTGACAGCGCGCCTGCAGAAAACGAACAACTTTATAACAAAAGGAAGATAATGACAAGAACTAACTCACTACCTAGCCTTTTCTGACGTCCATTCTGTTACTGACCATGTTCTTACATGGGCTGCACATTTTGCATCCTGGCGAGTGGCGAGGACTGCCGGGAGCTGGGTTTTTACAGCCGGACGATATTCCTGACGCCAACAAATGTAGATCTATCTTCATGACTTTTATATCCATGTATTGTCTTTAACTCGCATAGCTTCACACAAATTTTACTAAATCTGCAATCGGACTTGCATGTGCTATTGCAGGTGTGAGCAATTTCTATATATTTCAACTTGACTGTCACTAAGATGGCCAGAATGTGCTGCTGTACTGTTACGTATCAAACACACAAACAAAATCTAGACTTTCATTACTAACGAAAAAATGAAGAGATTGTTGTCTATTGGTCATAGCATTTCAAATCATTCACGACGAACCCTGATTGATCGACGAGCGCCGTGCTGTTAAGACCAGTCACAATGAAGTCGGCAGCGCTGAGCCCTGGTTGGTTGACGCCTGGCTGGTTGGCCGCCCCATAGGCCGTGGCTAGAGCCTGACCCATTCCCGAGAACTGAGTGCTACTCAGCGAACCCTGGATGTATAAAATCATTTTAGTCCGTTTACAGTTTGTTATGTAAAGTCGAGTAACCCCAACAAAAAAGCTATGTTACAGTGAAGTGACACAGTAATATAACATAACACATCACTAAATGCCAAACAGACCCTAAACTCATTATCATTTCTGTTATTAATATGCTTTAATGATATGCTTTCAAAATTTCATTGAAGTTACGAAATCATACAGGAGTAAAAATGTCAACGCGCTAATAACATCATTCAAAGCAAGCTTACATAATACAAATTGTCAATTGCAATAACATTACTTTAAATACAATGTAATAACAAAATACATGTACAGGTGCAGTCACAGAAGAAGCTATAACACATATAATAAATGGGGGCATGAGCTAGAGTGTGTATTATACAAGCTAACCACCAATCCACAATATGCAATCACAAAAACCAATATCCAATAATTTTAATGAATTCAAATATTAGAATGTTAAATATTGCTAATGCATATTAAATATGCAAATACACGGTCTGATTCCCAGCCTGAGCACTTCGTACCTGGACCCACAGCACGCTGCACTGCCTCACTGCGACTGCGCACGCCACGCTGCAGGCGGACACCAGACCGGCAGAGGTCAAGGTTGCGGAGAGGTTAGAGGGCACGGCGATAAAGTACGCATCAGGGTCGTAACCCCCAACGAGCACGCTGAATTCCACCGGGGTCACGGGGTCACTGGAGAAAAACACAACAACAAGGTCTATCAAAAAGGCGCACTCTCATTTTAATACTTCAAAGTAAGATATTTTCACATCTTTTGCTTCTAGTAGATGTGTACTGTAATAAAAAATAGTAAGTATTATTGTCTATTCACACCCGTACTAGGCTTTGGGCCGTAGATCTGTTTTCTTTTTGTCCCAGTCTGCTGGCGATTCAAAATAACGGATCTGCTAATATGAATGTGTATAGCTAGCTACTCGTACGGCACCTACAAACAAAGGCTATGTGACAACTATATTAAGGAATTTTTGAAACCAATGCGCCTATTTTAATCATCTTTTCAAGTAAAGAATTATGAAAAATGTAAAAACAGTAAAGGAATTATGAAAAATGGCAAAAATGGTTGCATCCATAAGTTCAGCGGCATTATTTTCTTAAATCCCGACATGGAATTATGAAGCATAGGACTTGTAGCATGGGACCTACCCCTGCAGGTTTTGATAGGTCGTTGTCATATCAGTCGCAACCACTGTCGATCTTTTCTTGCGTGATCCGGGCAGGTCAACCATCACCTCAAATTGACTCGCCCCAATGGCTACAGGCACAAGAATGATATTTATAAATTTAGAGTTTTAGCTATAATGATGATTGCAACAAACAAAGAAGAAGAAGAAGAAGAAGATTATCGTGTAGGCTGTTACCGTAACCAGTTATGCCCATAAGCGTCGGAGCTCATCCCCTTAGAGGCGTACTAGCTCTTTCGTGACCCATTGCGATGTCTCCTACACTACTTAAAAAAAAAAAAATTCTATGTATTTTCTATGTACGAGTATTTAACCCCTAGTCGGATATTTTAGATTAAATGCATTTTGTAACTCGGTGACTTTGCGACTTTGCGACTTTGCTTAGCAAAGAATCCACTTCAGCCTGCTCCTCGACATGCAGCAAGCCTCGACGAGTCTGCCTGGCATGCACTCAGAACAGAACATGCTCTCAGAACAGAACAGTTTAGTACAGAACAGTTCAAAACAGAACAGTTCAGTTCAGAAGAGAACAGCTTAGTTCAGAACAGAACAGAACGCCACGACAGAACAGGTTTATGAAAGAAAGGTGTTTGAAATGTAGAAGATTTAAATAGTAGTACTGGCATTATTATTCTATAATCCAAGTTCTCATCAGTATAGCCGCCTATGCATGGATTCCTTTTGGAACGTTCTAGCAACGTGTCAAGAATATAACGTAAAACTTAGTGCTCCTCAATGTTCTTTCGTTGTAAGCCAATACTTAGCTACCCTTGCAGGGGTAGGAGGTACCTGTGTTAGCTTGAGCCCATGCTGAGGTTATAGCGGCGTTCAGAGCGGCGTTGTTCAGCCGCACGGTCGCCGCGGCGCTCAGCGTGTACAGCCTGTATACGCGCCAAGTTCTCGCATCACTGTAGAACTCCAAGCCTTGCTGCGCCAGCTGTCCTGAGAGCGTACTGCGGCTGATGAACGCTGCAGTGTAGAGATCAGAGTTATTGGCAACGGTCGCGGCGTAGGAGAGCAGCGTAGCATCACTCCTGCAGAAACACAAGATGGAGTAGTTGGCCTACTCGTGCGCGATACATAATATACAATAATTGTATTATCATGTCCTAAATTCAAAGTACGACACCTGTGTACTATACACTAAATTAACCATGTTTCGTCGTCTATTCTGCTACGATCTATGTTTTACATGGGCTTAGAGGTTTGCGCCCTGGCGAGGACTGCAGGAGGTGAGTTTTTATGCACTTCCTGACGCCAGCCAAGCAAATATTAATCTGGCAAGGGATTAGCAGCTAGCTAGTGACACGCGTGTGTTCAACAGCCTTGCTGAAGGGCCTGTAACGCCATGGTTTCATATTTGCGGCATTGGGACTTGAATGCAGGTCTCTGGGACTCGCGTCTGACATCTTAACCACTACACCACAGCGCTGATACGAAAGAGAAAGACACGCCAGGACCTACAATTATCATTGACGAGCAGTTACCGTTGCTGTTGAGTTTTACACACAGCATTAATGACTTCACTCGTACCAAATTCAGATAGCGGAAAAATCAACATACGGCATCAACAGACCAATAAGAGAATGAATAGCAAAACCCACCAATCAGACGAAGCGTATGAAAGCTGAGGGCTGGACAGTACAGTGACGGCCAAATTTGTCACAGCTGAAATACAGAAATCATCATTATCTAAATAATGATTCAAACTCAGTAACAGTCTTACTGGCACAAAAAGAAACTAACTTTGAAAATCAGTAAGAGCAAAAGGCTTGAAATATTATCAATATATGAATGTCTAGAGTAAATTATCTGATTTCAAAATATGAATTTTCCATCATTGCGATAATCTGATCCTCCTCTTCTGGATCTTCTAAATTACACTTGCCTGGTGCCCATGGCGAGGGGAGGTCCCCGATGAGGTCCTTGGACACCAAAAAAGACTATAATCCAAATATTTTTACTATTAATTATTACCAAGGAAGCGGAATGAAATATATTAAACTTCAGCATAAGCAATGAATTGCTTTGTTTTAGATGAGAAAATAAATTAGGTAAAAAGCCAAAACAACTATCTATCGTGCTTTCTACATACCGGCCGATGAGCTGACGGACCCAGCAATGGCAGCCGATACCCGGCTGAGGTCTGCTACCGACAGTCTTCCTCCCCACAGAACGAGCGAATTAAGAGCTGGCGCCACCTGCTGATTGGCGACTTGGAGGGAGATCGACGTGAGGTCTATGTAAGGGGGCGGGGCCATGTTGACAGGGGAGAGGGGCTGGGAGGGGGGCAGGAGGGGGGAGGCGGTGTAGTATACCAAGGTGACTGGAGTTTGACTGTACAAAAAAAGTAATTTAATACAAGTTCTAGCAAAGGAATACATAGAGAATCATCAAGTTTTCACAATTAAATGGTACAGCTGCAACCCTGAATCCAATGCCCATGAAATAATGCTCAAAATGTAATTATTCATTGTCAAGATGATGACGTCATTGCATAGGTCAGGTCATTGCAAAGATTACTTTATTGCCAAGATGACTTTGTTGCCTAGATGACTTCATTGCCTGGATGACATCATTGCCTTGATGACGTCATTGCAATGCCTAGATGACATCACAGAAAATCATGAATTTCATTTTATTTTTTCATCGCATGAAGAGCAAATGATCAGAAAAAGCTTCATACTCGACGATGTTTGAGATCCTCCCCTTGGCACCAATCAGCGTGATGTTGGCGGCTTGACCTAAATCCACAGCATAATGAACACTTAATGCCGACAACAATAATATGCCATATCATTAGATATTCTCACACATAGATTAGGCAAAATCAGTGTGAAGCATATGAATTTATGCCTAGTAATTTTAAAAAATTGAATCCAAATTTAAAGGTAAGAAGAGATGGTTAGTCAAGGTTTGAAAATTGTCAACTTCCCGAGCAGTCCACAATAAAATTTCAAAGAATCATACGGTCAACGGTAATTGGAAGATAAATTTTAAACGGAACGCAGTAATAATCAGAAATGCGACTTTAAACCCCCTTGTGACTACTTGGGGAAATAAAGATGGTCGACCTCCCTATCTATTGCTGAGCAGCATAATGCGTAATAGAACTCAACTCCTGACTAGGTGAATTTGGTGCAATTCGTTAGCAAGATTTTACGCCATTTTCACGCTGTTGAAGGGTTTTTTGCCCATTAAAGTCTGCAATTACCCCAACGAGGTGTTACTAACGATACAAACCGAGATACTTGGTCCAGGCAGTGTTTAACGCGACCCTCAGCACGCCAAGCCACGCTGCGTCCAGCCGCTGGAAAATGGCGATGCTGAACAGATCATCAAGTCTGCTGACCTGCGGTAAAAAGTCACTTCATGACAAAATCTAATAATTAAAATCTAACTCGCGATTTGTGCAAGAGTCAGTTCTTAATTGCACGCAATTATTATCCAGCAATGATGATGCCTTATTTATGCAAACGCCACATAGGCATGATTATGCATACAACATGATTATCTATACAACGCTGGCTCAATTCACTTATAGCTCAAAGCAAGTAAAACAGTGGATTCTACGTCTGACTTCATGGCTCGAGAGCGGGGCTCAAACCCAGGACCTCTAGCACGGCATGTGCATGCCCAGTTGTCAATATTCCTGAAAATATGCCCCGCGACCAAGGCGGTTCTGACGAAGAGAAAGCCCTCTGCCTACCATGCCGGGCGCAGGGCTGTACAGCGTGGCAGCAGGGACAGCTTGGGGCACGGCGCTGGCCAGGCAGGCCTGGGGGGGCCCTGGATCTGTCACGGGGTAGAGAGGGGTCCCCGTAACATTGACGCTGTAGAACACTTGAGTCGCTACCAAGCTGCAAGTATTACTAATTGTAATTAATTCCAAATTACAGTCTAAAATAAATATCTTTTGATGTATAATATGGAACTATGTTGTATACTATTGTTCAATGAAAGCACTCGCTCCAAATCAAAAATTTAAACTTGAAACTACATGCAATTCTACATAAACACGAAACTACATGCATCCGCACCTACGATTCAAGCAAATGATGTTTTTCCATCTCCGTTTGCATGACATATTTTTGGTGTGTTAAAAGTGCAATATACATACAATTTAGCCGTATGCCAGGCGCGCTACATGCGCTTTTCATTGAAGTAAAAACAATATTTTTCATACAAAAAGCTTGATTCTGGCTTGTTTAAATGATAACTAAATTTATTCAGTTTTGAGGTACCGGTAGTATAAACTAGAAAAGTGACGGATTAACGCATGAATTCAAATATAATTCAGTTTAGCTCAAGTGATAGCACAACTTACCCATACGCTCCGTAGACTGGCTTCATGCCTTGTAGCGTCAGGTTAACATTTAATGCAGCCGTTCCTGTGACGAGCAACAGACTAAATAAAGTTACTGAATCAATGCATAAGAATCTTATTAAAGAACCATAGAGCAAAAAAGAATGAGACTCTAGATTACAGTAATTCTTTCTGAATTCTTGTTATATTAATTTGAAGAAACATAATAAAGTCCAGATTTAAGAAAGTGGCATAAAGAATTTACTTAAACAATACCTCATGACTTTATAGCAGTCGCAACAATGTCGTTTTGCTCAAAAATATTTGGGTACATTTTTGTTGTGCATTAACATTCACTTGTGTGGTTTTTACCATTGTCGTGTTCTAATTATATTCACATTAATTTAAAATTTAGCAACAGCGTAAAAAGTGCACTAATCATTAGTCTAAATAGCAACAATTAAAAAAACCTGAAACAAAGAATAAAATACTTAAATGAAATTTAAAATCAAACAAAATACTCAAACAAATTTTACCAAGATACTGCGCCCAGCAGGCCTGCGTTGCAATGACAGCCTTCCCCGATAGCTCCCCATTCCCTTCCCCCACCAGCACCAGCGAATACGCCCAGTCCAATCTGAACCCTGGGAGAGCGGCCCCCGCACCCGTGGCGGGGGTGTAGAGCGTGCAGGGGGCCCCCGACGGGGAGGAGACCTGGGCGAGAAGAGGGGCAAGAACGGAGGGGGGCACGGGGTTGGTTTGCAGGGCGGAGACCGGCCATTCATCGGCCTGAACGATGTAGAAGACCGAGTAAGTCCCGGTGCTAAAACATAGAAATAAGAGGAAGATGAAAATTTTCTGTTATTATTTTGTTGCTTAACGGTAAAGCGAAATACTAGAGCCATTTCAGCGTCAAACAAGATTATCCATAAAATAGTTACTCGCATGCAAATGCATGACTGAATTTCTAGTTGAGTAGAAGTCAGTATAAGAGCATGCGAACTTTAATTTCAAAATTTTAGGCAAGAATGGCGAATTGTCAATTAAACCCGCTGATTCAATAGTTTTTGACATTAAAAATAAAAACTTCGCTAAAGAGTTCTCGGACATGAAGAAGGTCACACGATACTAATCAAATGTTTTTTTGACGCTATGCGTATCAAGACCGCGAAAATAAACGCAGCGGCACAAAATTTTAATCCCAACGCGCAATAGTTCTGAAAGCACTAGATCTATGAGTAACGCGAATATAAAAAAACTTACGGCTGAGAAAGAAATAGGACTTCCTTTGTGGAAACGACTTTGATCGCAATAATGGACAACTGATACACTACAAGCACAAACACACCGAGTGAAAGATACTGCCTACGCGCCTAACATCTAGTCATAGTTATAAATCTGAGCGGCAACAACGGCTATGATACTGGCATGATTAAAGTAAAGATAAAGTTTCGATGGCTTGTCTAATTTGAATCAAAATCCAAAAAATTATTGGAAATAAATGATCTTGAAATCGTATCATGTTCGACAAGGCGGTCCAAAAAACGTACCTAACACGTTATACGTACCTACTCTATATCACGCAGCGGGCATGTTCAAGAAAATTTAACAATTGCTCATTTCGATTTCAAATAAACGCATTTTCGGCACATTCCTATACTAGGTAATGTCAAATTTAAGATCTAAAACCGTACAAATCGTCACCACAATAAGTATTTTTTGAAAACGATTCCGCATGAAAACGATCTTAAATGAATAATAAAATCAGTAGCCTGAGACCTGGGAATGAGATCTTGAAGGCCTGAGCGAGCTTAGTCCCCACAGCGGCTATGCTATTGTCAGCCAGCCGCGCCGTGATCGTCACACCAAACAGATCCGCCTGCCTCCACCAGCCCGCCGTAGAGTTGAGCAGGACCGTGTAGGGACGCCATGTGCCCTGGTTCTGGATGGTGAGTAGACTGGTGACCTCCGTAGGGATCACGGGGAGCAGGGTCTCAGGCCAAATCACCGTGCCGTTGACTGAGACAAAGTAGCCGAGGCGCCAGACACTGAAGCTAAAAGACAGCATAAAAAAGTCTTATAAATTTATAACACATATCTAGTGATGGCAAATAACCATTTATAGTGCATATCTATTTGCAGCGTAAATCTATTTATAGCGCATATCTATTTGCAGCGTAAATATATTTATAGCGCATATCTATTTGCAGCATAAATCTATTTATAGCGCATATCTATTTGCAGCGTAAATCTATTTATAGCGCATATCTATTTGCAGCGTAAATCTAT
>JAQIWG010002160.1:0-21355 GCA_034695025.1 Chamaedrilus cognettii | reverse complement strand
GTGCGCTCACAAACACAACAATCTGCCTGCACATAAATGCCAGTAGTTGGGCCTATAAACTTATATACGTCCTGTATTCAGTAGCGTTGTCCAAGCAGATTGTTGTGTTTGTGAGCGCACGATTGCCGTATCTACTGTGAATGCTGATAACAATACGTAACAAAAGCTGCTAGAGTCCCGTACGAATGTACGGGCTTTATTCTGGTATACTATAAAGCATCCCGAACCCTAACTCGCCAACCCTAACTCATCTCTAACGTTAATCAAAATCCTAAATCTGGAGCGCTATGGATGCGATCTAGCTCATCCTATATTACAGTCAAAATTTCGGGGAACCGTTCGGAAAAAGCCCATGTCGCCCTGTCCCTTAATTAGCTGGTCCTACCTAGGGCCTATGCTTGATATGGGCGCTATCGTACATACATGTACATGTACTTGATGCCCGTTGGCAGGGTTACTTTAGGGCCGTACATTGGCCTTAGGCCTAAGCCTACCTGCTTCAACGGCGCACCGGGGACTAATTAATTAGTTAATTCAGCGTAATATTCTCCTAGCTTGTCAAGCGTCGCTTTTCATAGCCTTATTTAGCAATGTTCTTGAAAGTCAAGGTACAGTAGCCTAGCCTAGGCCCCATTGTCATTTACGTGTACGCTATTGTAATATAATACAAGATGTCATACGCATAATGCATAGGCCTATGCCACCTGTAAGTTGTAACAGTCATCCTCATCAACACGTTTATTATTTATCAGCGCTCTCTGTGACAAGATTAAGATTGCAGCAATCGGCATACAGGCTCGTGGGGGCTCGTGCACTTTTTAGCAGCTACATTTTTCTTTTTGTTGTAAATTTTGTTGGGTTATCGGCGAGAGTTACGATTTGATTCGATTTAGAACTCATTTAACTAATTACTATAATTGTTCTTAGCTATAGGTTAGCCTATAAATTTGACAAAAATGCTAAACTTGGCTTATAGGCTTAATTATCGTGGCCTATATTTTTTTTGCGTCGCCAACTGCTGCAAGTAGGCCCTACGCTTGCGGACAGGACAGTGCTCCATGGTTTTCAGCAAAACATATATGTAATGTCTAGAACAAATCATTCAGATTCAACGCTAGTTAACTCTGACTTATAAAATGCAAATCATTCACAACCAAAGATTATATTGGCTCATAATAATTGCGTATATTTTGTTTAAACCCGTAACAGTGTTGAAATTTGGTTGGTCAAACTGCATGGTTGGTCAAATAATTGCTGATTAGTCAAAAATTCTGATGCCAATACTGTTGCCAAATTGTCACTGCTTATTTTATGCAGTAAACCTATGCAGAAATGTCTGATCATTTACTATAAAGCGTGATTTTTTATTTATTTACGAAAATCATGAAATTTTAGCTGCATGTTACTTTCTCGGTTTTACTTCAAAGAATTTTAGCTGCACTTAATTATTGCGTTTTTGAGGACTGTCCGTTATATAAAGCTTCTGCAGCTTTTTTTTGGTGCATATAATTTTTGCGAGTTTAGGAAATTAGCAAAAATCGCCAAAATGACATGAAATTAAAAAATTTCATGTTTTAAAGTACAAGCTAACACCCACATTTATTTGGACGCATTGTTGAATCTGAAAACTCAGTTCATATTCAGAGAGTTGCAGACTTAATTATAATTGCAACTTATTCAACGGTGTTCTGAAATTGATATGATACGAAATTGAATCACATATTGAATATGCACCACTGCAGTGCATAATAGAGTGTAAATGCCATGATATAAAGATATTATGTAAACCACATATACATGTAACTCTTATATCAATGTTTATTTTCTAAATCAGCATCACAAGTTTTGCCACTTTGATTGTTCGATAATTAAACTCACACACCACTCTGATCACACTGGTTTTTAGAGGCTATTATTTTCGCTGATCTCTTCATTTCAAAAATCCGATCGTGCACTTAGCTGCTGATATCACAACAAGTAGGCCTCTGGACTGAAAACCTATTTTTCAGAATAAATCGTCGTCAAGCAAGTATATCACAATAAGCAACAAAGTTGATAAATGTGCCTATGACAACATGACATCACAAGCTGTTCCTCTCGGTTGAAGCTAAGTCAAAACTGCTCCATCAATCACGACAACAAGTCGCCGCTGAGGTTTCAAGACCCCTTTCCTTTAACTGAATCTCCAGGACCTTTCGTTCTTACATACACGCTGACATCAGAGCTTAAGCTACTTAGGCTTATTGCATAGCATTTCCTAGTCACACGATAAATAAACCATTCAGGTCGTCTCTGCATGCTCCTACACACCAAGTCCTTGATACCTTATGAACAGCCTGCACATGGACGATTCCAGCGGGGAATGCATCACCCCTAACAGCGCAAAAAAGGTTTTTGTCGCAAAAATTTTTTTGATAAAACATTGGCCGATGTAACAAAGAATGGCATAAACAGTAAAATGCATTGAATCTTCTCAATTGATGCTTCAAATTACAAGTGATATGTCTGGTGTGAAGAAAAGTACAAAAATTGAATTTGACATACCCTATAGCAATTTTATAGAAAAGCTTCCTTTCTACCATCCTGCTCACAAATTTTGTTCATTCAAATGAAAAATACGCATTGACAATTCAAAATTGGATTCACTACTTTTGGCAAAACTACAAACTGAAAACATGATCCATCCCCCCCCCCCCCCCCCCCCCCGACCAACCAATCCTGGATCGGTATTGGAGCCTCCATCCATCTCTTATCTATCTCTTCGCTAAGACTTTCTATTCATGTCTAAAAAGGGGTCGCTTGCGTGACACCCCTCCCATCACACAACCCTCTAGTAGGCCTTGAGGAACAGTTCCACCTGGCGAGCCCGCTCGCCATTGACGATATCCCTCATCGTGCCGTCGTCGATGTGGTCGTCCACCCCGGGCACGTCGTCCTCAGCCGGGGGCAGGCCCTGCAGCCCCCGCAGATCCCGCTCCACCTTCCGGTCGAGCTTCCTGATCAGCGCGTCCGGTTCGCTGGAAGGCATCGGGGCCTTGGGACCGAGGGGCGGCCGGACCCTGCGCCGCGAGGCCGCCGCCGCGACCGGCGCAAAGGCGACCTCGTTGATAGGGTTGGCCCTCGGGGGCTCCGTTTTCATCAGGAAATTAAATTTCTGTTGTGGTTGTTGTGATTGTGGCGGCGGTGGTGGTTGTTGTGGTTCTTCTTCATCTTCTTCTTCTTCTTCCTCTTCTTCTTTCGTGCTCTTTGGACGAACGCTTAGCGGAGAGGCGACTCTCTGCGGCGAATCTACAAAACTCTTTTCTCGGCGGCGCGCTACAACAAACTGGTTGTGCTCGATGTCAGGCAGGCGCGTGTCTTTGTGTATCAATCCGCCGCCGCGACCATTCGGCGTGGAGGCCACTCGCCGGTAGTCAATAGGCGTGACGGGAGTATAGGGACGACGGGCAACCAATGGGATGACAGATATGCCGCGCAGTTCGGGTCGGGCCGGGGCGGCGGCAGGAGCGGCGGTGGGAGGGGGCGCGGCGTCGGCGCTGCTGGCCCGCCGGTGACTCGTGACGGGGCGCAGGGCCGCGCGAGGGGAGAGGGGCCCGTCCGAGTGGGAGCGCTCGACCGGGGCGGCTATATTGTGCACTGCCTGCAGCAGGAACGCAGATAAATATTTTTAAAATTGTTGCCGCGCAGCAACGCCAGAGATGACTAATAACACTGTATTATCAATTGAAACAAAACAAATTGAACGAAACAATTACATGTAGATTATGTGAGATCCAAGCATGGCATATTGTATCAGGGAAAGGGATCATATTAAAAATTGCAATGCCAAATCCTATGTACGGCCAGTATGACTATTTGAGTTCTTTTGTAGATGCGTAAAAATCATGTCTTAAAGAAACAACAGAGACTGCTCTTCCAAAAGTCCTGGTTCTGTTTATTGGTAGAAATCTAGTCACTTTAATCAACAGAATAGAAGATATTACATTTGACTACACAGCCTACCGGGTGCACGGGGATGACCTCTGGATGACCTGACCTTCCGCCGTGATTCTAGAAACACACAACGAGGGTTAAATGAGGAACTGTTCATGTGCGTGAAACAACACTGCATTGAACAGCAGAGTGTCAGAAGGCAATACAATGCGAAAGTGACGACTAGGGAGGTAGTCACGGAAACGTTTTCTATCCCGTGCAGAACTCACCAGTATTAGGTCAATATAAACTACAACGTAACATAAATTTTTCACTGCCAAAGCTCTCATCGTTTGGCGAAAATCCGCTTAGCATGCTGGGGGGGGGGAATGATTAATGTTGGCATGGGCGGGGGAAATGATTGTCTTACTTGGATTATTTGACCCTAATTGTGCATACTTTTCTTACTTGAGCATTGACAAAACTTGGTCCCCTTGGTGGGGGAGGGGAGGGATGCATTCCCTCTCCTCTACAGCGCAGCATACTGCCTCTGAACATCGCTTACCAAATACTTCCAGTTGCGGTAGTAGATGATCTTGTCCGCCATTGTCATCCCATCAGCCAGTCTCCAGAAGTCGGACGAGGGGCGGATGCGGTTCTCGTAGTCCCCCATGTCGATGGGCGCGGCTGCCGCCCCCTCCTCTTCCCCCGGGTCCCCGCCATGGCCGCCCCCCCCGCTAAGGGTCGGCTTGGGGGTCGTGCGGGCGTCGTCGTCGGCGAAGTTGAGCTCGGAGTAACTGGACGAGCTGCGAGAGTCGCCGAGCTGCTGCAACATTTGTACGCTAGAATTAGGTACCGTACATGAAATAATAATAATATTGTGCTTATAGCCCGTTTCGGGGTCGAAAGACGTTATCGGGGACCTCCCCTCATCATGGGCACAAGGCCCAATGTAATGGACAATTTTACAAGTGAGTTAATTTGTAACGTAATCTACTTTAAAAAACTTGTTAATTTTACAAAATTTTAAAAGATCATACAAACTTTAAAAGGATCAAGTTGTAAAAATGTAAGCTGTTAAAAGGTTTTTATTGAGGGTCGAACTTAAATAATGAATTTTGGTTGCGTTAGGGACCCTATTGTCTTCCACTGATCAACTGGTCAGTGGTCGTATTGAATCACATCATTTATAAAGAGATTTAGCACAAATTTTAAAATAGCGATGATGCTAAGAATCAACCGTTATAAAACTAGAGTTGAGATATAATTTATTGAACTTCTTTATTTGTGGCTGAGTTGCACCCTCTGCTTTATTTTATTGATTGCTGTGCTCTTGAACAACGCACTCATGTACTGTAACCATTATTAGCCTTCTGCGAAGTTGTTGTGAATTTAGGTAAGACATGGTCACGTGATAATTGTAACTATCTTCTAGATCAGTTCAAACTCTACTTTGCTATTGGTTGTAGGTTTACCCTGTCAAATAAGCTACTAATTGGTCAATGCTAGACTGTACAAAGTGTAACATTTGAAAGCCTGTTGTTTGGAATACTTTAAAGCAACGCTAATTACTAAGATTTCACGTGGTTTATTAATGATAACTACTAGCAGTGACTACTATGACATAGCACAAGACTATATGTGTAATAGGCTAGTATTGGCTAGAGGATAATGCTTCCCTCAGTTAGGTATGAAGACGACTATGATGATCACTGAGTCACTACACAACAGTAACTAGGCAACTACACAGTCCGCAGTCTGTAGACGACTGCCCGTTACATCATGCATGCACGTGTTCTAGCCTACTCCCGCGGCGACTATAGTGCGCGCTGCTATTGCCCTATAGGCCTACAGTATACACAGTATATCCCTAGCATAAAGCTTGCTAGACGCATGTAACCTCATGAAGTTGCTTTCGTACATGTATATACATGTATATACGTGTATAGTAGGCCTACGACAGGTAGATCTTTAGTTCTGAAGCTTATAATACGCTACTACTAAGAGAAATCTTAGCCTACTGTTGAGCTTAACTATGACTGGTTACATTTTCTTTAGAAGGCTGAGATAGCGGAGAATACTAGACTATCTGTTAATCTACAACCTATTTATATTTTGAGCTAAAACTTCTTTTAAATGTTGTAGCTTGTGGAGAATTAAATATGAGACCCTTGGCCTGTTATAATTACTTTTCAGCAGTCCTCAGGCTTTTCGCCCGTGTCACCGTGTGTGTGAAAAGTAATTTGTAGCGACTCGTTTTTTAGTGTGTTGTGTGCGAGGACTTTTGATCCATCAACCTGTAAAAAGACTTGGGGGGGGGGGGGGAAGTTAGGTGTAATATAATCGTTGCACCGGCTTCGTTTGAACTTTGTTGTTGTTTCTCGTGCGTATTGCTTTCTGCCCGTTAATTTATGACTATTTTGCATTGTTTTATTCAAATCAAATGAAATATAACATATTTCTATTTCAGACTTTCGTGACAGAACATTTACAGTTATCGTGAGCGACATGTCCAAAATACAGACCTACAGGTACTGAACGGGAGTCGCTCAGAACGCACTCAAGTACTGTAGGCCATCAGTACAAGCCGGTACAAAGCATAATCAAACAAACGTTGTAACATACAGTTGCACAAACTTTCTGAGATAAAAATGTCTACAGTATAAGAGGGTCGCTATACTGGTGACAATTAATCAGTAAAGACTATTTTTCTAACGCTTTTGCGTGGTTTTCATTGCATAACGTCACGGTCCTGGCCGGTGTTGATGGACTCGAGGCAACCTACCCTCTCAGCCACCTCGCCTCCCCCACCATCGGACCCCCAGGCACACGCATTGTAAGATATACTCAGGCATTTTATAATATTCGAGATACAGATATAATCATAACACATTTCTACGCCCAACCGCAACATGCTTTCAGCCACACACACGCAGACGACCCTCTTGATTATAACAGTAATGAATTCAGTACTCCAGCATGATTCTGTTAAAGTTCTATATTAAGTTATATAAACTTACATATCATCCTTATGTTACCAAATAAAATAATTTTTAAGGAAAAAATTTGCACAACTTCCACAATGGTCCCAAAAAATATTTAGTAAAAATACGAGTCGGGAGTCAGCTCAGTCTACTCGTGGTTCGGATCGGGTCGGATCAATATTTCAGCATGCTGATAAGGGTCAGGGTTGATCGGGTAAAATTTATGGCGGGTCGGGTTGGTTCGGGTTATGAAAAATGGACCCATAGGCAACTCTGGCTAGTAGTATGGACGTTGAAATAAACATCGAGCAAACCACGTGCTAAATTAGCTTTTACGTATTCGAATGACATACATACAGTATACAATGTATCTGGATGTGATGTGGGTTGATTTGGTGCAAAAATCGATCGCTGAATCCGCGCTTCAAACGTGCCTCATGTCGAGCTTTCGTAATTTTTTGCCTGTTGATTTGATCATAATTATTGTCTATTTCCTACAAAAATAAAAAAAAGCTATGCGAGCTAACAGGGAAGCACAAGGGCTGACAGGCATCAAAACTTTGCAGCCCGTTTTGTTTGACTAAATCCAATTTTTGAAATACCGTGATTTTAAAGCAATTTCACGTGCTTCTTCATCCAGTACGCCAGTGTAGCAACTGGTTTCTATTATGTTTTTAGCAATGCAAATGCAAGTTCGTCAAAGGTCGCAATTGTCATAACGTCACGTCCACGTGTCATTGTGGTCCCATTTCAATTGTTGATGTAACAATTTAACAATTGTCATGACAATTGCGACCTTTGATGAACTTGCATTTGCATTGCTAAAAACATAATAGAAACCAATTGCTCCACTGGCGTCCTGGATGAAGAAGCCCGTGAAATTGCGTTAAAATCACGGTATTTAAAAAATTGGATTTAGTCAAACAAAACAGGATGCAAAGTTTTGATACCTCTGAGCCCTTGTGCTCCCTACTACTGTTCCAGTAACTATTCCGACTGCTTTTTCAGTTCTTGTTTCAGTTCTTTTTCCAGTTCTCGTTTCAGCTATTATTCCAGCTCTGGCTTCCATTCTTTCTCTGGTTTCTGTTCCCGTTCTCATTTCAGTTCTTATTTCAATTCTTGCTTCCGTAATTCTTACTCTATTTCCCGTTTCAGTCGTTGCTCCAAAAGCCCATCAGCCACAGAACGTGTCGACAAACGCATGTTTAAACTTCTGACCGCACAGCATATACATGACGAAGTTAAGAGCGTTATTCACGTTGCCAAGAAATGTTGAAATATCGAAATATCGAGTATAGAATCTCAATAGTTGAAATAATCGAACATCCCGAGTGATCTTCCGATGTAGAGAATGACCACCGGACCGGTGAGCACCAAGTAGAGGACGCTCTCGATAAAGAGGATGATCGTCCCAGAAGCAACTTTGTTCTCTGTATCCGACGCGCCAGCTTCGTTTGGACTTGTCTGCATTTCGCGGCGTGTTGCGACGATCTTGTAGACTATCAGCCCGTTTACGATAAACAATATCATAGATGGAATGAAGTTCACGAGACAGGCGTCAATCGTAGACCAAATTAATATTTCAAAAGATGAAAACTCCAACAAAGAATAGCACAAGTAGAATTCCTCATCGTCCATCAGAACATAGCTAGTCAAACGAAAAGTGATAAGCGTGTGTAAGTTTATGAGAAAATATGAAATGAACGCCGCGCCGCAAACGATCTGAATTTTTCTCGGGCTGCACAGTTCTTTGCAGCGAAACGGAAAGTAGACGGCTATGAGGCGTTCGAACGTCAGAAGGCAGATCATGAAGGCTGACAGTTGGCGGAGAACGTACGCCAGAAAGGTGAACAGCGGGCAACCGATAAAACTCAGATCTCTCAGCGAAATTTCGTCGACACTCGGCGACCAGAAACTAACGAAGCAGACTAGAAGCAGGCATAGATCGATGACGACCATGATGGAGAGAATAAAGGTGGTAGAGAAATAGCTTGCTGCACAGTGTGATGATTTATAGAAGGTTGCCGACCATTCCGAATGCGATGAGAGCTGGGGCAGCGACCGCCAGCCATGCTTCATACGTGCCGAAGTACGTCGCGGCGCCATAACAATCTCCATTATCGCTCTCGTCTACAGTAACTGCTGCGTTGGAAATATCAATTTTTACTGATATTCTTTCCAGTCTAAATCCGTACGGTAGCTAGGGCCTAGATCTACTGATTAGATTTCACGACGTTCAAACTTAGGCTCTACACTGACGAGTTTCAAAAGGCCACGACAGACTACGAGGTTTGAAAAATTAAAATTTACGAATGTTGGTTTGGGAAATAAAAATATCTGTAGCGTATCATGTCTCGTTTGAAAATTGTAATTTCCCACATTTGGTCTGGAAAATTAAATGTGTGCCACGGCCAACTTGAGCAATTAAAATTCGTGAAAGTTGGTTTGCGAAACTAAAATGTCAGTAGTGTATCATGACCAAGTTTGAAAGAATTATTATTTCGGAAAGTTTGTTTGCTTCATGTTAACTTTTGAAAACTGTAGTCTATTGTAGCCTTAAGGCCGATGACAAGCCATGCCACTTTTTTACGCACGACTGCATAGATGACAAAGTTTGTAGTTGTAGACAAAGTTAGTTTGAAATCTTCTTAACTGTTCTGCCAAATGGAAGATCTTGGTGTCCAAACCTTCCATCCTACCCGATCCTCGGTCCTTCTCTTCATCTCTGATTATAATTCCGTCTCCATCGGGTCGTCTATCATCCTGATACGTGGCCTTCCCGCGACTCTTAAGACACAAACAGTTTAAATAACTATAATTGGCTGCTGTTGGTACAGCCCACATGCGCGCTAGTAGTCAATGTAACTATGACGTCAATATTCATCAGCAATTAGGCCTACACACTTTCATGCACGCAGTTGTGCTTTTAAAATGCTACATCGTTTGTCACCTTCCTAAGCGCAATTTCCTAACACCGTGAAACAACTTTGTTCGGCGAAATTAACAGCCGGCTATAGACATACTGCAAGCAAGTTGATACATTTAGTTTCGGCCATAAGGATGTAGCCTACAGTGTATATACACGTTGGTTGGATTTAGCATATACATGTAAGGGCCTACTTCTGACGTTTTATAGACATCGGCTGTGGTAAGAATTGCCTAACACCGTTTTTCCCTACAGAATCAAATCAGCTGACTGATAAACTGACTAATAAACATTGCTACTAGTAGGCCTAAAGCAGAAATATAATTAGCATCTAAAGCAGTGTTCGCATGAGCAAAATATATGTGGACTGGAGGGTGGACTGAAATTCAATCAGGGATGGGGGCCGCGGATTAGTTTTTGCCCCGTAGCAGCCCACGAGCGTGGGAGGGGGGGGGGGCAAGGGCAGAAGATTGTCGCGCGATAGACTGCATCAAAATCGATGCTTTTCTATATTACTAGGGATAGTGTTCGCTATTAAATTCAGGAGGGGGTGGTTGCTCAAATTTCAACTCCGCCCGCTATGAGTATCTTAACTTTCTTTTACTACGGTGTGTCGATAAAAAAATCCTATTTTGGCGTGGGAGGTTTCATCTTCGAACCACCCTTCCCCCCCTAGTTTAAGCCTTTTACGGCTCTCCGAATGGGCGGTTGTTTTTGACAGGGTCATTTGAATATTGATGCGAGAGGAGTCAATATCCTTAAACAGAAGGTTACAAATCTCACGAGCGGAAGGAAATGATGTTACAACACGGTTACACTGCGATTTTGCTAGACTCATTTATGCCAAAATTCATTATGAAGTGTTCAAGCATTCGAAAATTTGACGAACGTAAGCGTTCGCAGTTGAACATCTAAATATTTTATAGGTGAGTAGGCCTTATGGGCGCCCGCATATTGATGCAAGGGAGTGCACTTGCACCCCCCTGGAAATGCAGTTTGCATCCCCTTGAAAAAGCCTTTGCACACCCGTGTGCACCCCCCTGGCATTTGCTAGATTGATTTTCGAAGTGAGGTGGTGGTCCCAGAGGGGCTTAGTAAGGCCCTTCTGTTACGGTCTGTAATAATAATAATAATAATAACAAATAGCAGGTAAAGCTTTATAGGTCCGGTAGTCGAAAAAGTTTCTGTCAGCACCCTCCCCCCCTCCCGCGCTCGAGACTTTTGCACCCCCTGGAATTGTGTTAAAGTGTGTTTTACATCCCCCTGGATCAAATCCTGCGGGTGCCCATGGTAGGCCTAATAAGAGGAATTCAAAACTCGACCCGCTTCACGGCCTGGGTTGGAAATTGCGAACTTTCATAGCAATCGTAGCGCAACTGCTACAAGGTGTTATATTAAACTAGGCTAGGCCTACACGATACAGTTCACCTAATTAATAGTGTGAGTTTTGAACTTTTGACAACAGCCGAATTATTGAGCAATGAGAGCACGCTGTAGGCCATACATGTAATGCACAACAATTAGGCCTAGCCTACCGTGTGACTGTAGGTAGTCACATACTACATGATGAAGAGTTAACTATTTTAAAAATAATTATTCTAAACCTACAAGCATCAGTTCAAAGTCAAACAGCGAACTAACTGATGTCATATGACATGAATTAACTAATTAATGATTAGCTAATGATCACCGTGAAGTTCTGATACGTTGACACTCAACCTTTTTCTGTAGTTTAGGGACCGTGTGTAGCACTGTAAATAAAGGCTTTATACAGTCCGGTTCTGTGCAAGAGAGCGGGCACAGGACCGCTTCCCTTTCCTTAGTCGCTTTTTACGACTCACCCAGGGAGCTCTGGGCTGCATGCAAATTCTTTGTTCCCCGGCCTGCAGGGGGACACTCAACCAGGGTGCATGCACATGTATGCACGCAGCAGGGACACCGGCACGGTTTGGCACTTTTGGTGGCAAAATCTCATTTTTTGGATTAAAACTTCGTGCCTATATTTTCTTCGCACGTGGGCAAAGAAATATTCTTCTCAAAATTCACTCGCTTCGTTCGTGACGTAGTGTACTACGCTCCTCTTTCGGGCACCAATTGCTCCACTTCAATATGCGAAGCATGAATTCAACCACGGTGCCATTACGATACACTGATACACTATGAGCACATCGAGGACTCTTTACTCTGTAACAGAAAGATGGAAATGTTAAAAGGAGAAAACTCTAGAGTAAAAACAGAGGTTATGCTTTGCGAGCAGTGATCCGCAGAAATTTGATATGCACTTTGTCAGTATCCACTTATTTTTAAAGCCCTTGACGGGGCAAGTGACATTTCGTTGGAGGTGCTAATTAACTTCCCACAATTTTTTTACAGGGGCATAAGGGTTTTTGGAGTGGGGAAATGCCATTTTGTTATTGAGGGCAACCCCCCCCCCATAATAATTTTTTTCCTGCGCCCCCCCCGGGGTCCCCGCCAACGCCTCTGGCACACAGTGGTATAATAGCGCAGCAGTAAAAGCCATGTAAAGACAATATGCACAGCAATTAGCCTATACGACGCCCACGGAAATCCATTTCCGTAGGGGTACATGTACAGCGCAGGCCGATAATCAGACGCTGAACGATACATTGAAAGCTTAATTTATTTTGCATTTGTAATGTTTGCCCAGGAGGGTCGCGTCATCACAAAACGAGTAGGATACACAGCGATCCACACAACCTGCAGCTTGCAATATTGAGTGTAGCGCGACGGAAAGATCTTGTATTCTCGTCGACGTTCGACTTGAAACCTGAACACCTGAAAATCATGTTAACTTCTTAGACGTTTGACCATTTTCCTTTCTTAAAAAAGCACAACGTGTTGACTCCAGCTTTTTGCTTTCTATCCCTTAAGGTTTAGGCGCTGAAGCGCGTTGATTTACTGATCTGTCAGTTTATTGAGGAAAAAGAACTGGAAGTCGGAGTTTCCCCACCTCCATGCGCCCCTCTCTCGTGCGATCAGACTCAAACTCGGTCACAACGCTTTGCTATATCTTGATAATATTCTTTGATAATTCTTGTTGAAATAAATAAGAATTCCTACTTTGATGCTATGAGGATAGAATAACCACCAAGATATACGAGCGTCATGCTGAAAGTTTTGGCCAATGATCTATATAAAAATAACTAAACGATTAGAAATCAATTAGATTTTTAAAGCCAATATTACTGAACATCTTACCAAATGAATACCAAAAAATCGGAAACGTCAACAATTTATTTCTCAGTATAATTCCCATTGCACGCGACACACTTGTCCCAACGCGTTTTCCAGCTAATAAATCTGTTTTTGAAGAAGTCTGGCTCACACTGACGCATCCACGATCGCACAGCAGCTTTGATGGCCTCATCGTACTCAAACTTATGTCCTCTCAGGTAGTCCTCAATGGTCCAAATTAAAATGAGATATAGCAAGATCTGGGCTGAAATGGCGGATGAGGAAGAATAGCCTTCCCTTCGCCTATATAGCGGCAACTTTTGCATGTGCAGTGTGAGGTCTTGCGTTGTCGTGATGCAAGCTCTGGTAGGCCACTGCAGTATTCTACCCACGCCTAACACTTCTGTTGCAAGGGTATGTTCCCCATAAAGTGCTTTTAGTCTATCATTTAGAGTTATTGGGCTTATTCCTTCTTTTGACAAAAATTCATTAACTAACCTCAGCTTAAAAACAATGTCGTCTACCTGTTCCTTTATTTTTGCCTACTGTAGCGCCATCTGGCAAAGAGCTTGAAAACATTTTTAGCCACAAGTCGCAAATAAGTTGGGATACTTTGATGCTAAATTTAAGGTTGATCCGATCAGTAGTTTTTATTTTATAAATCATTGGCCAAGACTTCTAGCATGACCCTAATATATTCAACACACAATATTAACATTCAAATAGTGCAACTGCATCAGCTCGTAGAAATTTCAATCGGCCAAGCCCACCGCTACTGCCTAAATCGTTACATGCAATTGTATTGTATCTAAATCCGATTCCAAAACTGAGAATAAGGCTAAAGTAGGCCAAAAGAATTTAGTTATTCATATTTCGTGAATTTCAGCGATGTCTGAGGTTTTTACATGTTTCCACCTCCATGTGCCAATGTTACGTCGCTGTTCTCTTTGAAATGGGTCCCCCTTCACTTTTCAGCCGCCATGCAAGGCCCCGTGCAGCAGCAGCAGCAGTAGCAGCAGCAGCAGCAGTCTGTCAACATTGGCCCGCTCGGCGCTACTGAAACAAAAGACTTGGACCGTGTTGACAGCGGCTGCCAGGCAACCGACGTGTGCGGGGATATGGAGTTCGATTGACGTGTGGGTTGTCAAAGCGGCCGAACACCGCATGGGCGAGAGGCTGCGGATGAGAGGGCGGGGGAGCTTCAGAGTTAAACAAAAATGACGAGAATGCGTTTAAATCACTGCCAGACTACAATAGCCATAAGTTTTTTTCGGCTGGATGAAAGGTCTCATATGTTTACGAAATGTTAAACGAGGCTTGAAAAATATTGCCAATCAATGACAGCATCGACTATGCGTTGCATAAGACTGAGCGTAGGAAATGTGCACATTGATACATTCTTATTATCACTCCATTTCGCGTTCAATGACAGAATAATTACTAGAAGGCCAAGAGAGAAATGATCGAACATCATTGATCTATAAAACCAAAGAACTATAGTTTTCGATACCGTTCATGTTCGTGTTTGATGTCAAGGAGAAGCAGATTCATATTTTCAAAACGCATCAATCATCATTTGCATTTTGCATTGAGTAGGTAGACAACATGTTTTAAGCAAGAGGTGCCTGAAAAGTTACCATAGGGATGCGGTAACTTTTATCTTGACTGCGTTGTACGTCTATGCGGCTTTTTACATTCTATAGACTATTTACTTTATCGAGTAGGCCTGTGCGATAATCTGGCCCCACATCACAATCCGCATGACTTTCTTCTCTCCCCCAGGTCACTGAGAATTGTAATTTAACGCATGAACTTTTTTCAAATATTCTATGTTTTTTGGGGACTAAAATATTAATTGTGCATGCTGATGGACTACCCTATACCACAAGGTTGGATACGAGCAGAGTATATGCGGCCAGTGATTCAATTTGGACTGATTCCGCTGAGTCTCATACATTTAAATAATACACCCCACCTCAAACATGGAACCCACACCTCACCTCACGCACCCCTCAGATAAAAAAACAAAAAACGTAAAAGTTTTTATTATTTGATCTGAGACGCACCCGGTGTTACGTTAGGCTAAATATAGGACCCGGCTTAACTCAAACAACACAATGATCAC
The DNA here is from genome assembly GCA_034695025.1 of Chamaedrilus cognettii. Taxonomy (NCBI): domain Eukaryota; kingdom Metazoa; phylum Annelida; class Clitellata; order Enchytraeida; family Enchytraeidae; genus Chamaedrilus; species Chamaedrilus cognettii. The sequence goes on along the minus strand of JAQIWG010002160.1, from coordinate 6,213 downwards.
GTGACCAGCTTGACACAACTTGACTACATTTTATTCCATGTTATTATCTTGGAAAATTATTAGACAATTTGATTCCATTACGAGCATTAGTACATAATTCTTTGTATAATATAATTCTGACATATAAAGAATTTAATTATCGGTTTCAGATAAATTGACATGTTCAAATTTCTTACAATATATAGCCCCCCGCCACTTATTTTCCACTTAGCTACTATGCGACCTCTCTTCTCTGCGCAGCACAGACGCCTCTGACAGAAAACAATGACAATGCTGTTTTGACGTTAGCTTTCATCAGTTTTGTCCATATTTCTGCAGGCCGTATAGATTTGTAGCGGCCGTTGCGACGATCTTTGCTAAACGAGGACCAACAGTAGTCCTTCTCATGCAGTCACTGAACGATGCAGCAACAGCCAGAACGAAGAAACAGTTGTAGCCTACTGTTTAGATCGAATTATTATTATTATTATTATTATTAGGGGAGACTGGCACAGTGGAACACGGGGTAGAGTGGAACATACAAAGTAACAGACGACCCGTTTGAAGTTACCGATTTTCGTTTCAGACAAACGGAAGTACTTTTCTGCCTCAGCATCTTTGTTAAAAAGTTTCAGTGTAGTCCAGAAGACCGCTGAACGCTCTTCAAGTGTAAAATTTCGCTCATCACACATATGTTTTCAACGATTCTTGTAATTCTTGCAGGATACTCAATTGTCAGTTTATCTAATGCAGCGATTTTTGACTCGATAGTTGAAACCTTTAGCCTTTGATAGATCTAACTTGCTGTGCATCAGCGCATTGCTATCATCGCTACACGAACATTTTACCCAATGCATACCATATGGAGCACAGTGGAACAAAAAAACGGGGGCACAGTGGATCGAATTTCACTGTGCCCCGTATTCTGCAGGGCAGTGGGCATCCGCATAGCTAAAGCATCAAATGTGCTGTAGGCATAGACATTAGAGCATCGGAGGTTGTAGCCTTTTGATCAAAACAAAAACATGAAAATTCTAATGCGAGGACATCATCTGAGGGGTTAGGGGAAAGTACATCAGGTGCGAAGACAGCGTCCAATGCAGCATAGGGTGCTTCAAGAGTCATCACCGTACCTCAGGGTTTTGAAGAAGGCAGGCTTATCACAGCCATGAAAACAGTGTCTGAAGGTCCAGGAGAGGGCAGTCCTACTTCACGGAGGCCCACTAAGATATTGTCAACTGAGGACAATGCAATTTCTATGTATATATCACAAGTACTGTCCCATTTGATATAATGGTCACACCAGAAGTAATTAAATAATTTCCAAAAGCTGGCGCATGTAAAGCATCTCGAGGAAGAAAAACAGCTGCAACAAGAATTTTTATTGACACGCCCGTCAAGGCCGCAATAGAATTAGAGGCTCCAGCAGTGAAGAAAGAGACAAAGGAAGTTGGAAACAGAAAATCAATCGCAAAGAAAGAAAAAGAAAAAGCAACCATTAAAACTTGCAGTAGAATTATGACAAAATTGAATCGAAATAAGCTGAAAAGGAAAAAAATCGGAAAAGCTTCTGCGTCGGAAACGGATATCCATGCTGTGTTTGCCATGGTGTCTATGGCACAGATGGGGATCTGGAGAATAAATAAGACTGGTTTGACTGCTGGGTGTGTGTTGTATGTGCACGACTGAATTACTTTGAGTGTCTAAACTGCTGGGACAGTGACAGTGACAATTAAATTTCTTAGAGCAAATTATATCGTGAAAGAAAGACTAGGCCAATAAATGGCTGTACTGTAGATACTGTAAAGATACTAAATGGAGATCCTGTAGCCTAGGTAGGCCTATTGAACTAGCAGGGTGCGCTTCAGAATAGACATGTACATTGAACTGAAGCTCACTGAAGAACGTAGCTGTATTGCATCGACGTAACGGTTTTCATACCATGTTCCAATGTACCCCGGCTTGTATTCCACTGTGCCCCCCCATGGGGCACAGTGGAACACTTTGGCAACTATTGAAATATGGCACTTTTCAGAAATATTGCTTGATTTCTTTGATAAATTTTGACGCTAAGTTGTGCCTTAGATACCACTGTAATAAGAAATGAGCCTTAATAATTGAAACTATTTTTATTTACTTCTTGATGGGGCAATATCTGAAAAGTGTTCCACTGTGCCCCAGTCTCCCCTATTACTTGCAACGATTTTGTATACATTTTCGTCACAGATCACCAATTGTATATGACACAGGTCAATACAACGTCATGTCAACTGGCAATTTGCAGTTTTGCAGCTTGCAATTCGACTCCGCCTACTTATGACAGTAGAGGTGAAGAAAAAGATTTGGTAGGAAAGACGTTTTTCTTGGGGATTATGAGGTGAATTCAACTAAATAGTTATTTTAAAACCGAAATTGAGCATTTACAGGGGCATTTTACAACTATACAGAACATTGTGATGCGGAATATAGAATCCGTAAATAAATGTTATCCACCTCTCCGAATAATGTTCAAATTAAACACGGTACAGGCATTACACAGCTAGACTACAATTATAGCCATCAGTTTTTGTTGGGCAGGATGAACCTGCTTTTACACATTAACATTGTTGAAATTAATCTATCAAAGCTAGCTTGTCCAAAATTCGAAAAGAAAATTCAACTGATAGTCTAAAGCCTATATATTTGGATTTCATTCTTAACCGTACATTAGGCCTTGGCCATTTCTAGGTTCATTTCTGACCTAACTTTTCGTCTTTTTTAGATTTATAGATCTTCATATTTCAATATTAATTTGGCCTATCGCCACATTTTATGAGTGGATTGAGCTAACGGCGAAGACCGCTAAATTGATGAAGGCCCTTGTTCAGTGGCACCGCCTGACCAAATCTAAATCCAACTAAATCTAAACACTGACCAAATCCAAATCCGACTGAATCAAAACCCTAGTCCGATCTAAATCCGACAAAATCTAATTCCTGAACAAATCCAAATCCGACTAAATCTAAGCCCTGGTCAAATCTAAATCTGACCAAATCTAATCCTGACTCAATCAAAATCCGGCTAAATCTAAAATCTCGACCAAATCTAAATCTGATTCGCCCTGATCCCACGTCCGAAGACCCATTCTAACTCGAGCATAAGAATATTTGAAATCTCACCCCGAGGGCCCGCTCGTTGTTCGGTTGCTGCTTCTGCAGCTGCCCGCGAACGAGTCGGTGCAGCAGCTTCTCCTTGCGCTTCTGGAAGACGGCCTTCGTCTTGAGCTTGTTCAGCTGGTCCGTGTCGGTGCGCTGCACCACCTGCGGGCAGGGGTGCCAGATAATTACCATTCCAATTAAAGACACCAAAAAAAAATCTGTAAGTTTAAATTTTTCACAAGATAATTGAATTAACTACATTAGCCAAGTAAATTTCGTACAGAAATGCACGCATGATTAATCACTATCACCCATTATTCCTAATAAAGTTTATTGATTCAAATTAAATGTGTTAGCAAATGTGTCATACAATTCCCATAATTGGACTGCTGCTCCCTTGACACAATTATGTATAACACCTGTAACTTGTGTTTATTTATTTATTCTTTATTTTTTCACAAAGTTACGTTTTCCACCAATACAGGCGTTACTATACAGGCCAATCAGTACGTCGGCCCAAATAAGGGACAATAATTGACGCCCCTTAAAATATGTCCTTCATACGGGACGCGAGCGAAATAGCCTGAAATAAGGTACGTCCCTTAAAATAAGGGACGTCTGGCAACCCTACCTGCGAGCGCTCTCGAGGATCCTTCAAACGGTCCAGCACTGTCCGCGCCGTCACGGACGCCATGATGAGCGACCGCGTGTATCTGAAGTCTGAAACTCGGGATAGGAATAATCGGAATTGTTACTGAGGGACTAGCTTAGAAGCCAATAGCAGGTTAGCAAAGAGACTATAGTTGAACGGATCAGATCAAACGGAGTGTCACTCAATAGATTTTTGATACAGTCCCATTTGGATGAAACATCCAAGTTCAGAATTAAATTTGGCTCCTGTTGCTCCTGACATGTAAGTGGAGGTGCCTTGTTACTAATATGCTGTGTTCTTCAGTTCAGTGGACGAATATCAAGATGAAGAGTGAAAATGAGGAAGTGAAGGAGATAAGACATCATTCATAAAACGAGCGGAATTTGAAGGTTTGCTCACGTACTTCTCAGGATTTTTTCGTTCGATTTTAACGTTATAGGAAGCGAATATTGAAACAAGTCATAAACATATATTGAATTGTCGGATCTTTGAGATCGAATCGCATCAAATCCACGCTTCCGTACGGCGTAAAACAGTTGTTAGCTAATCGTAGTTCCGTGCATTTTATGAAATGCGTGAAATTTTAGATATCTAACTCAAATGCGCTGAATCTGTCCTGATGGGCCATCGTGATTTTATAGCTGATACCGGTTATAACGAAATCCATCACCATTTACATGTAGAGATTTGGCCCACAGACCAGTTCCATATTGACTCTCTTAACTATACATGTACACTTGTGGCCGCCTCTCAAACAAAAATGCTCAATTGTTTACTCCGCTGTTTTCTTAAGAAAATTCTTGACTAATTCTGTCAGTCTCGCAGGCCTGCTGCAGGCGACTTCACTGAAGCCTTGAGCAGGCGACACAGACTATCGGTCTGGACGAGCTGCTGCAGCAGCTGCAGAGGACTGCAAGCTTCTATGGTAATAATCTAGCCTCATGTGCATTGTAGTGTAGTCTGTAGCTGCTACAGCTTCTCCTCTGTTTATGTCAATAAATTGATGCAAACAAGAGTCAGAACACACACGAACGTTTGACTGAGGGGAGATGAAGAGGATTGGGGTTGAGAGTTCGAAACGCCACCGAAATGTAAAAAAGTTTTTATTTTGACATGGTATGTTCAAGCTGGAGGAAAAAAACCAAGATTAAAACTCCTTCGAAAGACAAAAGCCCGTCCTGAAAACCGCAAAAGCACTAAATTTGACATGATAAGTTTATGAAAGCTCATTTACACAAACTTACGCAAACTTTTTTCTTCTTCTCTTATCCCCACCTCGCCGCGAGATCTGCCACGTACGAGAGGGACAAAACTCCGTCACCATAGTTTACCTGTTCCCTGTTCGTGTGTCCTGGACGCGTAACAGTGAAAATTGAACCCCCCCCCCTCCGCCCAAATTAGTCCGTTTTGGTTGCAAGTTCAGTGAAAAATTGCTTCTTAAGTCGAATCACGTGAACAAAGCGCTGAGGAGTTCTGGATAGCGCAGACCTTCCTAAAAAGATTTGTAATCTGCAGCACATTGTTGCTTGGCTTTAAATTGTATGATTAAGGCTGTAAATATTTAGATTATTTTTCAGAGTCAAAAGAACCGATGTGCCTAACCCAGCTACTCCATTTTTTCCTTATAGTGCCTGTAATAGTTCCTTATAATTTACCTGTTCCCAATGGCAGGACCGGTTTTCCACTGGGGGGACGGCTTCTCAATTGGGGGAGCGAGTTCTCAATTGAGGGGACCGGTTCCCTCCAATGTGACACCAATCGATCGTTCAACTGAACGATCCCCCTCAACAGGGGAGACCAATCCGTCCTACTGCGGCAGAATGCCCCCCCCCCGGCCCAGGTTTCTTTTGTATTGGCCTAGCTATAGGCTATAGACATATGCCTGCCGCGGTCGATATGACTAGATCTATAGACTTCACAGCAGAAGTGTTGTCGAGCGTAAGTTCTTCAAAATTGATCTGCACCTTCGGAGAAGGTGCTAACGAAGAGTTTTTGAAGCGTCCTGGTCTTGGAAAAAACACACATTAACATCTCAATTCTCTGCACCGAAAAAAAAATTCGAATTTTAGTATGTCGAGTATATGTTTGAAAAAATTGGCGACAGACTGACTTTTCATGGTCGCCATTGTTTTAAAGTCAATGGTTGCCATTGGCGCGCCAATATATGCCACTTTTGGAGATACTGATTACACGCACACCGCAAATCAACCACATTGCCAAGCTATAGATTATGATGCATACAGATTAAATATAACAGCAAGGCCATGCATGAATCACGCAGGCAATATCGATGGCCTAACCGAGTGCCAACATCATCATTATCATCATTTACGTTTTTCGTTCACTTTTCCGTGTCAACACAGGGTGAACGTTTCCCACGATGAGACTCCCCACAACTCTCGATTCTTTGCCATCTCTCTATTCATGCCTCGCTCCTTCATATCG
>JAQIWG010002159.1:0-21357 GCA_034695025.1 Chamaedrilus cognettii | reverse complement strand
ACTTACATTGACGTAGAAATTCTGGCGTTTTTAAACTTTCGTAATGGTAAAAGTCCTATCTCGAACACAGGTAGCTACCTGTTGTCGGAGATGGGAAAGTTACCATTAGGTCGCAATGTAAAGATTAACCCTAACTTCTTTCGGCCTATGCCCCTACTAACCGACCTGCTCCATCAAGAAACCCGGACCCTTCCCATTGAATATAACAACACTCTGCTCTCCACTCAAGCGCTCATACAGCTCCACAACCCCTCCCACCCAAACCACAACCACCTTTCAAACATCTCGCTTACCAATCCAAAACGCCAAATGAAACACACCATACTCACCCGACAGAAGGCTGACATAGTCCCTCCCGCCTTCCAGTCCCTCCTCCCTAAACACCTTCTCGCTCATTCCATCACGGCGCAATGCAGCCATTTATCGTTGCGTTTTGCTGCGCAATGCAGCTATTTATTATGCCGTAATTGCATTGGGGGGGGGGGGGGGAAGGGGCCGCTGCCCGCCCTTACCCTCGCAGTAGTTACGCCATGTGTGTTGGCCTCTATGTATAATTGTGTATGCTGTGTTACAAGATCTTTTGCTAATTGTATTTTGTATAGAGAAACTCTAATAGGTTGTACGTGTAACTATGCCACACATTTAAATTTCAGAATTTTTCTAATTTCTAACGCAAGCTGCTTCTTTTTGTTTGCAGAGCGCAGCGCTATGAAGCCAGGATAGGATGAAGTCCTTGATAAAAATCTACAGTACGCTGCGTCACAGCCGTAAATTGATTTTTTTCGTATGGAGCCTCTCTCTGTTAGTGGCTCATCTGAATGTCTGTAGAGCACGGTGTCTGCACGATCGACCAGGTGGGTGTTCCGATCTACTGCACCACCCTGTTTGGTATTCTATTGAATGTATATAATTAACTGTCAGTAATTCATAATCTTGATAGTGTTGACTGTTGTTGGTTTTCAGTGTTTAGTCATCTTTTAGAGGATAAGGAGAAACCGACTGAGATGTCTGGGACTTGTTTTGAGAAGGGATCTGGATGATTGGATGCAAAAATGTATTATGAGGTAACTCGGCAAAGACGTGTAGGGAGACCGAAAAAGACGTGAAAAAATTGGCCAGAGAAAGATATTAAAGCAGAAAAGAAAATTTATTTTATTTTCTAGCAGCTAGAAAATTATGACGTGAGGATGCGACGGATAGGATAAGTGGTGGGCGGATGTCCATGGCTGCAAATGGCCTGGCCCTGCGTAAGCGGGGAATGCGGCCACAAACCACAAATGTGTGTGAGTGTTTAGTCATCTTTACTGATCAGTAGTATTCACCGGTAGTGTTCACCGATAGTGTTAACCAGTAGTGTTCACCTAGTGTTCACCGGTAGTGTTCACCAGTTGCATTCACCGGTAGTATTCATCGGTACTGTTCAGTGGTAGTGTTCACCGGTAGTGTTCACCGGTGTACAGAGGTGAGCCCACGTCGTCACGTGTACTATAATGGAACGGCGCTGCCTCTGGTGATCGAGACGAGCGAGCGAGTCTCGCACCAGCTCATCAGTCGCGTGACGCGAATCCTGTTCGCCGAGGTGCTCGGGTACTCGACCGTCAGGCTAGCGAAGGAGCGGGGGGGGGGTGTGACGAGCCCCGAGCCTGCCCTCGCGCGCCTCGCTGGGTGAGCGTGTTGGGGGGAGAGGGGCGGGGTTGAATGGCTTTGATCATGGAGCTGAGGGTTATGATGTCGAATGTTAAGTTTAACATAAATTGATAGAGTTGTAAGTTTGATTTGTAGAACTTTATTTTACCAAAATATTCAAGAATTTATTTCACCACTAACGCCGCTGACGGGATTTATTTGGTGCAGAAATTAATGTCTGGCGGCTAACAAATTATTTGCAGTAGGTGAATTTTGGGCGAATTTTGTGTTAGACCCAGAACAGGCACTGCTGGTAGTCCTGTATGATGTGTGCGTGTGGTGTGGTGTGTAGTGCGAGGAGCATGGTGAACATGGAGGTCTGGGTCCCAGCTGGGTTCAACATGGAGGAGTGGAGCGCCAGACGACATGTCATCAGCGGCGGACCTCTCGGTCCTTTTGGCAGGTATTGGGACCGATCTTGAGAACTTTTAGGTGCATGCACGGTGCTCAATGCCTCGCATGCGTAGATGTGCACGCATTTCTATTCAACTAGTTTTAGTATTTAAACTACTGATAAAATACTAATTAAAGTAATTGTCTATCATAAAACTAACCGAATGAAATCTCCACTGATCACTAAGAACTGATTTATGAAATGACTTCTCTTAGCTAAGTTGTATAAATTCTTCACCTTCTAAATGAAAAAAGACAGAAATTTCTTCATAATATTTATTTAAGTTTTCGTTACGCGCGCCTCGGTAAATTTATGTTCTCGCTCTGTCTCTGTACAAATGAAAATACTTAAGATTAAAATGTTGTGTTGATTTTTTATGCTGACATTGCGCTTGCTATTGTGCTCAGGTTTGGTTGGTACCTACAGGCGTCGACTGTCGTCGACGCCTGGAATCACTCCGGGCGTATCGTCGACCACTGGAAGACACTCTGGCTGCACGACGTCGCAGCGACGTACTCTCTTCCTCTTCAGCTGGGCGTCGTGAGGGACGCCTTGGTCAGACCCTTCCCTGACAGCAAGACTACGTTCTGTGACGAGGTTTGCTTGCTCTATTCGGTTGCGATTTAGAACGTTTGGTTGGGATCTACTGAGCAAGCCTACATTAACATTAGTGATTTAGTATGCATCGTTATGGGCAGTCTCGAATTGGCTCAAATGTAGAGTTATCCTGCGATTCTTTGTGGTGTAGTGGTTACGCTGTCAGACAGAGCGTCCAGCTTCCTGGGTTCAAGTCCGGGCACCAATAACTATGAAACCATGCGTTACAGGCCCTTCAGCAAGGCTGTTTAAACACAAGTGTCGCTAGCTGCTAGTCATCGTCAAGGATAAATTATTATTCTGGTTGGCGTCAGGAAGGGCGTCCGGTCGTAAAAACCCAGCATCAATACAAGCGTCTAACCTGTGCTAACATGGACAAGGCGTTACAGGCTTGCCTGTAGCGCATTAGAATGGACGTCAAAAACTAAAATTATCATTTTGATGACTTGTATATTTTGTGATTGGAGTGCCGTGGTCATAAAAAGAGTTTTCAACCGTATTCCACAATGCAGTTATTTTAGGCTGAGCTGTGATACCTTCGCTGTATTTATAACTTGTTTGCACGTAGGTGTCGGCTACTGATTGCGACGAGGGTATTCTTCTGACCAATCGGTGTCGTCTGATTAGTGATCAGTGCGCCGTACTACTGCTCGGCTATCCAGGTCAGACTGGTGGCCTTCTCTGATTGGCCCCTTACTGGACTAATTCTATGAGCGTCCTTTTTTGATTGGTCATTTACTGGACAAATGCTGTTAGGGGCCTTCCTTGGTCGGTCATTTAGTGAACTGGTACTAGCAGTGGCTTTCTCTGACTGGTCAGTTGTGGACTAGATGTTCGAATGCTCAGTAGACAGCGAAAGTAAAAACAAAATAATGAACCAAAATTGTTATCAGTTTTAGGCTAAATCATTTTTATTATGTTATTGAATTATTATTGAAAGTTATTGAATATTTATTGAAAACTATTTTATTATTGAATTGATTATTATATGATTTAAAGTACAATTTTTGACCAGCAGACATGTTTAGGTTGCTGACCAATCTGACGCCACAAGACATAATGCTATGAGCGCCCTTCTTTGATTGGTCCCTTGCTGGAATAATGCTATAAGCATGTGGCCTGTGCCGCACAGCAGCCTGTGCCACACTGCGGCCTGTGCCGCATATCAAAGCTTCAATAAAAGGGTGTACTATAGATCTGCTTCTCACACTCCGTGACGTTATTAGTTATTGTTACCATTCACAACCCATTCGCATTGTGGAAGAAACAAATTCAACTATTATATATATGTATTCAGAAAACAACACGTTCTCAAAACCTCATAGATTACAGGGCCTACTACTTGCATATATTTATCTCCAATCAATTTTGCATGTCAATTACATGTCATTCGACAGAATGCCCTCTGTTCAGCCATGTTCCATACCCAATACAATTGGCAATACAACAATCTGCAGTTAAGCCTCAATATCATTTTGACTGCGGATAGAACTCTTCCTTCATCAATTCGCAGTGTCGTTATTGAAAATTAAAACTCATTTTTTAACACACCGGGCTATTTCAAACTGGGGTTCACTACCTCACACGACATATGCGACTCAAAGGTGCTATTTCTCAAACGCCTTACTACAACCCGGTGCGTAAAAGAATAGACTTGCAGCCCAGAGCTCCATGGGCGCCATAGGCGGCAGACAACAATCTAGTTATAAGATAAAAATTTACATTCAGGTTCAAGCAATAATTTAACAATAATAAAGTACGATTAAATATTCAAGTCTTGTCACTTATTCTTGATTTCATATGATTATTCAGTTGAAATACATGAATTTATTTAATTCTATTTACAATTATAAAGAACTCTACATTAAAATACATTATATGATGTTCTACCTTGTGCCCGGTAAACATGTGTAAAGTCTGACATCAAAGCAATTTGTGTTTAATTTAGTAGATATATTCAGGACAAAATATTTTAAGATATGAATCAACATTTCTGCCTGCCAGACGTGTCCAAGGGCCTGACGCCGCAGAACATCGTACTGCGTCAGATCTCCTCCCTCAATCTTCTCGTCACCCCTGCCTGGATCGGACCCCACCTCAACTCTTTCCTGCGTCAACACGCGCGACCAGGGGGACCCGGGGGGGGCAAGGAGGGGGAGGCTTCGACGTTGTTTCTGAACTGGGTGCCCAACGATGTGACGGCGAGCGGGAACTACTCGCGTGTTCACTTTCCGACATGCGGTGGGGGTGAATCCAGCGGAGAATGCGACTTTCAGGTTGTTTTTTGTTGGTTCTTTTTATTAATCCGTTTTTTGTTGGTTCTTCTTATTAACCCTTTACACTTACAGAGGACGTGATGCCCCATTGCATCAGCATGATGATCGCTGATGGTGGTTCCAGTGTAGAATAGAATTAATTTCTGAAGTCCTGTGACTGACTCTCGCTCTATTATTGCAGATTAACCAGCTAACAAAGGTGATGTGGTTACGCATGGCTGACTATCACTCTATTGTTACAGGTTAACCAGCTAACCAAGATCATGTGGTCACGCATGAAGTCTCACGCCGCCGAGGCCTTCCACCTTGTCTCTCACTTCCACCTCACACAGGCAGAGCTGGAGGGACTCCTGAGGGCATACACACGCGTTCAGTCACGCAGGGCTGACTTGGGACTAGGGGAAGGTGGCGCACAAGTGGGGCTAGGGGAAGGTGGGGCAGAGGAAAATGAGGAGGCTTTGGAAGCAACCGCCTGCGATTGGGTGATCATTTAATTATAGTTATTTCTCATGCTAGAGCACCAAATCACTGACTTATATTTTGACAAGGACTTTCTTTAGCTAACTTGTGCCGAAGTAGAAAGATGAATCGCTTGTCTTGTTTTGTTTATATTGATGACCTTGCTTATCTGTGCAGGCAGATCTTTGTGTTTACTAAATAATATCGATGGCCTTTTTATTAGCCATGGAAATACTGCCCGTGCCTTATCTGTTTAGTGTGGGAGAGGAGTTGCATTGATTAATAAATTTATGCAATATTGTAGTGTGTTTTTGAAGTATTTTCTTTACTCGTTTTCATATGTAAATTTAATAGCATTTACTTTGTAATATAGTATTAATTCCGTTGTGCGTGACAAGGTGAGGTGTCACAAGGAGCTCTGGACAAGGTGTTTTTATTTAGTCGGGTCCTTACATGCATTTTGGAGCGTTTTATTTTAAATTTATTTAAATTTAATTGTGCGCGAGTAGGTGAGGAGTCACCAGGAGGTCTGGGAGGCCTGGCTGCCCGAGGGGCGGTCGAGCAAGACGCCCATCTACTTGGGCGGAATGTTCCCCCTCACAGGGCGCTACTGGAGACAACCCGCCATCGTCGAAGGTTTCTTCGTCTTTGCTTTTTTCAAATCGATTTTTTTTTGTATGATGCGATTGATGCATAAGAGAATAGTATTTTTGCATTGCATATTTGTAACTTTTATAAAGTGACAAAAGTTAATTATTCAAAAACAATTAACCAAAACGTTTTGGAATAATAAACTTTGGTCACTTTAAAAGTTAGCAGTTTCTTGTTCTATATAATTGACTCACTGTCAGAATGACGTCACGAGTATTTGAGATAGTGTCTCTGCACTTGCACCATGTCGTCTCTCGCCACGCTGACAATAGGATGTAATGTGTTTTATTATTAATGTAAATGTTTCATGAACCGTGATTGATGCATCAGATGATAGTTCTAATTCTGGACCAATCATCGAGCAATTTAGTTAGTCATTGGTCAGTTAGCTAGTGAATTTAGTTAGCCTGCACTAATTTTGGATGGGTGGAGTTTGGCTTCGGGATCAATTAATTGATTAGCTGTAGCGACGTTGTGTTACAGTCAATTTTTGTATGTGTGTGTGCGTAGGAGCCAAGATGGCGGTGGAATATATCAACAGGGACCCGTCCATCCTGTCTGACTATGAGCTGGTGCTGCTGGTGGAGGACACGCAGTGCGTGGTCGACGTTGCGATGAAACACTTCGTGCAGTACGTCACCAACAAGACGCACCCCATTGCCGGCATTGTCGGTCTGTCACACATCATCTCTTCTTGTTTCGCACGTCATCATTGCTGACGTTGTAACGCACTCGAAGCATCTTCTATAATCTTCCTTCACTCTTCCCTGTCCTCAACTTTTCTCAAGATGGCCTACATCAGAACGGCCAATAATGGAGAATTTAAATTAGATTTGAGATCTAATTTATGCCATCTGATTGGATCGTGACGTCATTTCTGTTCTCTGATAATTTAAACCAGATAACTCTTGATTGAACAACTGTCACTGAATCTTGTTTTTACAATCCCACCCACTGCCTAACTGCTTGATCGATAAGTCATTAATATATTATATATATCCGCTAGAACAGCTAATAGAAGATAATAATAATTGAGCCTTACGGTTCAGGCCCGGCTTGCTCGGAGACGGCTGAGCCGATAGCCGGGCTGTCGAAGCACTTCAACACAATCGTCATCAGCTACAGCGCGGAGGCCGTGCAGCTGACCAATCGCGCGGCCTTCCCGCTCTTTTTCCGTACCATCACACACATCCTGCAGCACGGGTGAGGAATCCCCTGCAGGCCGGGGAACAAAGAATTGGCTTGCAGCCCAGAGCTCCCCCAGCGAGTCGTAAAAGGGCGACTGGAGAAGGGGGAGCGGTTCTGCGCGGGCTCCCTTGCACAGAATCGGACTGTGTATAGTCTTGGTGCTACACGCAGTCCTTAAACTACAAAAAAAAACACGGGCGTGGAGGGGAGTCGAGCATTTGAATGGTCTTCTTCTTCAGCATTCTACCACATGGCAGAATACTGAAGAAGGAGACTATAGGCATCACACAAACTCTGGCTCCACCTCCCCAGCCCCGGCTATTTAGCCTGCCAGCCGGCTAAAACGCCCTCCCTACCACCGCCCACCCTATCTCTAACACACCCCCTGACCCGAGCATCGTCTCAAAGACACTGGTGCGAGCCAAGAGCACAAGGGTTGTGTTTCATTTTGCCCATGGCCTGTTGGAGCATAGTTTTACGGAATGGATGCCCTTCCTGCCGTCCAACCTGCCCAGTGGTGGCAGCAGGGGCAGGGCTGCCGGGCACAGTTTAATGTCATGTCCGGGACAAGTCAGTTTGGGACTAGATCTGCGTGTGATGGGGCCCCCGCAGACTCTGGACCGACTTGTCATCATCTCCTTAATTGGTTAAGTGTCGGCTTAACTGTTTCCTCCCCCTGAAAGCCTCTCATCTCCCGATTTCCCTCGTAGGGCCGGGGCACGGGAGGGCGTGTACCCGTGATCGCATACGTCCAACCTGTGCTAGCATGGAAAATGGACGGGGAAAACGGAAATGATGATGATGATGTTGGCAGGTCTTTGGTGTCCAAATCTTCCGAGTTCAAAAATAAAAAATTTAATCCATTTGATGACCGCAATGACGGCATTCTTTGGTTCACTGCGAGTGGCGGTGCGGACTTTAAAATAATAAACGATATGAATTTCCTGCGATTATCATAAGAATCTTTTCTTAAGATTTAAATTAGCCAAAGATGTATGGAAAAACAGATCCCTGTTACTTATTTATGACTGAGTCGGGCGAGACACTGTATATGTGAATGGTTTGTTCAACATCACTACTTGGCAGCTCTGTTGGATTTGAACTTACTCTCTGCAGCATGATGGCCTTTACCGATTGTTTTGCCTTAAGTCCAAGCTCAAACTGCTGAAAGGTCCGGTACAGGCACTGTAGTGTGTCTCCCCCTAGAGCTCTGGGCTGCAGACCTATTCTTTTCTTACCCCAGTCTGCAGGGGACATGAAAAATGAGATTGTCGAGCGTTCGCAATGTCGTCGTCGCGTTGACGAAGAGTGGTGGCTGAGTGGTCTAAGTCGCGTAGCTCGGATTACAGGTTCGACAGCGCGTCGGTTCGAATCCCAGCCGCAGAAAAGATTTTGAGTCACTTCGTGCACCCTTGGCAAAGGTGGTTAAATTTGTTAGCCCTTGCAATTAATCATCCATTAGCGTGGAGTGCTGTAGTGAATTTGAAGTTGCAGTGAAGACGCCGCTGTGTGTCATGCAGGGACATCTACGTTGATCTGTTCAAGCTGTACGACTGGCGCCAGGTGGCGCTGCTGACAGAGGACGGGGGACAGAACTACCCCGCCTTTCACTCCTTCCTCAAGGACCTCTTCCTCTCCCGCTCCGTCCAGGTCGTGTACGACCGCAAGATGCCCCGGCACGCTGCGCACACCGATGCAGTCAAGGTACACTTGAATGTTGCGCTGCGTTGCTGTGGCTCTATTAGCGTTGTCGTAGAAGGGAAGAAATTTAGCAGCGTAAGCAAGGTCAAATAAATAGATTACAGAAGAGGTGTAGATTACAGAGGATGGGAGATGTGAAGCAGAAATGAAGGAGGTGATGAAACTAAGAATGAAGGGGAAGAGAGGACCGGGAAGGCCACACATTGGGATGATGGGATCGTATGCAGAGATGAAGAGAAGGGTCGAAGATCGGCTCGGGTGGAGGGTTTGGACACCAAAGACTTCCACTTGACAGAGCACTGAGGAAGAATTAACTCAGTATCAATCGATACCAACTTGCATTCGTGCAATTGAGCATAATTGTTTGTGGTATTCTACTTCAATGAACTAAGTATTGCATGAACTAAAGATTACTAATAGCATGGCTGGGTATTTTGATGAATCAGTGAGATGTCTGTTGTTCAGTACTTGGATGAGCTGAAGAAGGCGGAGGTGAGGATCATCATCGTGACGACCTTTGAGCAGTCTGCACGCGCAGTCATCTGTGAGGCACATAAACGAGTAAGTCTGCGCAAGTGCGCATCGTTGCCTGTGTGGCGCATAAACGAGTGAGTCTGTAATCTGTGAGGCGCGTAAACGAGTGAGTTAATTACATGTGTAATTCGTTTTTGAATTAATTATTCCGCCGTTGTCAGGGCATGACGGCGTGGCAGGGCTACGTGTGGTTCCTGCCCGCCTGGCTCACACATACCTGGTGGGACACGGACCGCTACAACGCCCAGTTTGGCGAGCGCGTGCCCTGCACCACACAGGAGATGACGCACGCCGCGCGCGGCTACTTCTCTCTCAACCCGGCGTTCCTTGGCGACAGGGACTCACACATCATCGGCAATCGCACCGTCACGCAGTGGTTCATTGAGTACGTCCGTCGCATCAAGCTGCGCGTGAGTTTTGAATTTGCTACGGATTGTTTTATTTTTGTCTTTTGTAGTTTAAGGGCCGTGTGTAGCACAAAGACTACTTACAGTCCGCTTCTGTGCAATAGAGCCGGCACAGAACCACTCCCCCTTCTTTCGTCGCCTTTACGACTCGACCGAGGAGCTGCAAGCCAGTTGTTTGTTCCCCAGCGTGCAGGGGGTCTGCGTATTGTATTTGCAATATAATTTGTGGGTATAGTTGATCGACAACTGTGGATTGACATTTTTGAGACGTATGTAGTTTGTTTGTTTAGAAATTTTGTAGGCGTATTTCCCCCCAAAAATTTAGGTTTTGCTGATTCAAATCGGTTGTGAATGGAATAGCTAGGTAATCGATAATAGAATCGATGAAAAGGCAATCGATATTTGATATATTTTCGTTACATAATTCAAATTTCATTACTTATATGTATACTTTTGAAACACCAGAGTTTTCATAAGAATTTCAATCTGTGTGCACTCCGCATCACATGTGTTTCAATGCGATACTCTATCAATGCGATACCCATGCAGATTGATATGATACACATGCAGATCACTTGTATATGGTACACCTGCAGATCACTTTTATATGGTACACATGCAGATCACATGTGTGATCAAAATGCATGTATGTGTTCTGATAGATGTGCATCTGATCCAACTACAGATACGTGTGTGTGCTGTGCAGGAGATGGACTTCAGTCCATACGCCAGCTATGCCTACGACGCCATCCTGGTGTTTGCGCTCGGCCTTGACCGGCTTCTCACTCGCGACCCGTCGGCGCTTGAATCTCTGCACACTCACAGCACCACGCAGTCAGTACTTTTGACCCTTTATTTAGAGACCCTATACACTCACAGCACCATGCTGCTAGTTGTAGTGACCTTCTGCCCTTGACCCTTCTGCATCTGAGTCTGCACTCTGACAGCACCATACAGCCAGTACTAGTCACCTTTGACCCTTCTGCACTCGAGTGTCTCCATGCAGTGAGCCTTCGACCCTTCTGTATTTGATATTGGCAGAAGAGCGATGTCAGGTCGGATCATAGGCGGATTTCTGATGTCATGAAGATGGTGTCAAATCATACAGTAGGTCTATTGGGCAGGCTCTATAGCCTTTATGCTAGAACGTTCCGGAGCTTTCTAGCATGTTATAGGTTTATGTTCTTGTGTATGGAACGGTTTGTGAATGAATTACTTTGGGTGGGCTTAGATTATTATTGGCTAAGTTTTAATATGAGGCTCTATAACTATGGGCTATAACTTTGGCAACACTACAGCCAGCCAAATGATAACTTAAATACTTAAATGTTTAGATAAAAGTTTTTTGTAAACTTGCCGCTTGTTATCATTTCTTCTTTCTTCACCCCTCGCAGAGCCTTCATGTCGCTGCTGAGCGCGACGCATTTCTCCGGCGCCTCCGGTCCGGTCCAGTTCTCTGGCGCGGATCGGACGGGCATCATTAACATCTACCAGCATGTGGAGGATACGGAGGACTGGAAGCGCCTCATCGGCCAGTTTGTGCCCGACAGGAACACGTCGGAGCGATTCCATCTCGATCGGTCATCGGTGGTGTGGGTTGGAGGAGCGGTACCCTCCGACGGACGACCTCGTACATATACTCTATCCTTAGGATGAATTTTATAGACGTGCCTTTGTTCCTACCTCGACCTCTAGCTTGACCTAGGATGACAATTTAACTGCAACTGATAACTGCCATTCAAAGTAGCTTTTTGGTTTGTCCATTTGGATTAACATATGACATTAAACTTATATGACGTCATTGATTTTGAGTAAAATTATTTTCTGTTGACACTGAATTAAAATTAACTGAATTTCTTGTGAAAATAAATGTATGTCATTAGGTTTATAAATAGATTCTGGGTTTTTTCAAATGACAGGTATGGGCTGCCATGACATTGTCTTCTAGGTCAGGGTAGAAGTCGAGGTTGGTACAAAGGGTACGGTACATCAAAAAAATCCGGCCTTAGTAGCTTAGCCTTGGGAGCCTCGATGACGACTTTCTATGCCAAAATGGGCTATAAGCCAATATTTTTATTTTTATTATATGAACAAGTTTTTGGCTGAATATAAATTGTAGATAATTTTGATGACAAAGATCAAAACTGTGTCATTTTTGAGTCGCTGCATCCAGCGACGCGAACGATTCTGATTGCATTGAAATACGTTACGTACACGTATCAGTTTACTTTGCCATGAAGTAATGATTGGCAAATTATATTGCTAAACATGTATGCTTTTAATGAACTATTTTGGTACATTTCTGCTGCTAGCGCTCAAGCTGTGTGGAGTGGAGGGGTTCAGGAGAATGCTCGACGTTGACTGCGACGTCGCAGTCGTCGTCATCAACGTCATATGCATCAGCGGCTTCATCGTCTTTGTGATCATCCTTCTCATCGTCATGAAGCGCAGGTCTGTCACACAAATACTAATGTCATCAACGGGATTCAAAGCGGAATACTAACATGATGCTTTTATTCACACTAGTTTAAACATGATGCAGAACAGAAAAGCAGTAAGTAATTTTTTTAATACAGTCAAGTTATCAAGGACACTGAAAAAATAATGCGCTGAGATAATGCTGACACACTCCTCTCCAAAATATTCAAGATTTTGCCTTTCCATTTGGTGAATATTCGTTAATATTTGTTTTATACTCGTTTAGGCAATCGAAGTAACTCTAATTTTTTTAATTGAAGCAGCTTGTGGTTTGATTGATGGTTTGCCTTTGCCAGGGAGAGTATCTCCGATGTTAAGGGCCGATATTATGAGACAGATGAACAGCCATCAATTCTGTAGTATTTTATAGGCATTGTGTACCATCAGTTTAGTGACGGCATTTGCAAGTATGAAAAATTTTGTATTAAAATTTAGCGTAGACGAAAACAGTGTTGGTTTGACAGGACCATTATTGTCGCTGCCCCTCGTACAGGTACAACGACAAGGTGCGCCTGACTCGCCAGCGTATGAAGGAGCTCGGATTACTGGATGGGGGAGTGCCCTTCTGTCTCGACGAATGGGAGGTCAGCACGATCGTTTCGGGCAGTCTGCGGATTTGTTGAGAGATATAGCGATGTTGGATTAGGAAGATGTTGAATGGTACGATTAATTTGGATTATAGCAAGGAATAATTAAAGTCGTTCAACTGACTGACAGCATGGGTAATGCCTAGAAGTTTATTTTTACTCGCGTGATTAACGATTGATTGATAAATTGACATAATAATTATTAATGCGAATATAAAGTATTGTTACCGATAAAGTAAGGGGCTTGGAAGTAGTCGCTATTCATTATCTAACTATTATGTTGGCTCTTTAAAAAAAACATGAAATCAACATTTTAGTGCATATCATGAGTGACAGTTTGTGGTCAAGTGGTTTATTAGTTTTCTCGTTTCTGTTTTTTTGAGTGTGAAATTTCACATGCCAGTTACAACAGATTCCACCCTTCAGGCGTGGGTTCAAATACCCGCTGTTACATAAACCATGACATTTTGAATCCTACATCAAGCATCAAGCTTGACCATATATCCAATGCTGTCATCAGGAGATGAGATCGACATTAATCTCATTTTTATTGGTACTACGCTTGCGCTTTTGTCGCCAGGTGGCGAGGGAGAGGGTGGTTCTGAATCGAAAGCTGGGTGAGGGTGCTTTTGGGACGGTGTACGGGGGTGAGGTGTGTCTGCAAGACACGTGGGTCGCGGTCGCCGTTAAGACTCTCAAGGTCGGATCCACCGCCGATGACAAGGTCAGAGCTTTTTTAACGTTTATAAGTATTGATATACAGGTAACAGATTTTTTCGTTAAGATAGGGCTGGCCCACTGAGGGAAAGGTTATTAATTTGACATAGTAATTTGCTTAGAAGCACTTTTGTCGTGTGGCAGCTATACACGAAGAAAGTGGCAACTTTTCGGAGCTTATTTAGTAATGCCGGACACAACTATTTAGTAATGAAGCACTGGACTAATTCTGTAGTCATTGACATTCAAGTTATTTCAGAAATTTCAGATTTTAAATGTGTTAACAATTTGCGTTCAATTAAAGAATTGCGTTTTTCTCTCATTTGCTTTTTTGCTTTCTTTGTTGTGTACTATGTTGAATTCATTCAA
Organism: Chamaedrilus cognettii; assembly: GCA_034695025.1. NCBI lineage: Eukaryota > Metazoa > Annelida > Clitellata > Enchytraeida > Enchytraeidae > Chamaedrilus > Chamaedrilus cognettii. The sequence continues at coordinate 7,313 of JAQIWG010002159.1, read as the reverse complement.
GTTTTTATATTATGTGTCTTTTGGACATTTAAATTGAAATTTATTTGAATTTATTTGACTGTCGTTTATTTGTATTCAGAATGTAAATTTGTCATATCTCGGTTGAATATTTCTTCAGCTTGACTTCCTTGGCGAGGCCGAGATGATGAAACGCTTTGATCACAAGAACATTGTCAAGCTGCTCGGTGTGTGTACACGCGCTGAGCCCGCTTACACCATCATGGAGTTTATGCTTCACGGTGCGTAGCGTGTGTTATACGTGGGCTTGGATTATACTGTAGCGCTTAGGCATAGTCCTTGTGAGCCATTTTGGAGATTTATATCTTTTTGTGTAGCGTCTGTAATTCATTGATGTGTGATTTATTTAAATGATATTTATTTTATAGTTTTTTAAGTATAAAATGTGTAGAAACCAAACATTGTATTTGTTGGTAATCAGTACTAAGTGGTATACATACCACAATATTTGACAGGTTTTTGTTGCTGATGTATTCTTAGTTGCGCGCTTTGATGCATTCTTGGTTAACCTACATCTTTGCTCACTGATTGGTTGGGCCACAGGTGACCTCAAGACGTTCCTGTTGTCGCGGCGCCAGCTGGTGAACGAGATAAGTCGAGAGTCAGAAGACATTGGGCCGCTGGGGCTGACTCAGATGGCGCTAGATGTTGCGCAGGGGCTTCAGTACCTCTCCTCGCTCAAATACGTGCACAGGTCTGACCAGATGCTGACTTTAACAAAGGTCTAGCCAGTCTGTAATTATTGCACGCTATTTCACCTTGCATCTCTTGTAAGCAAGTTTATAGACTCAAAAGAATTTTTAGAAAATTTGTGGGTAAAATTAAAGAAAATGTGCTTCATTTTTAGGATACTGCGTAATCAAGTTTTGCTGTCTATATTTTTTTCTCTTTCCCCTCATTTTTTATTTCGATCATTCATTGATGTTGTCCTGGCGACGGAACATTCTCGGTGCCTGCTTCGGACACTTGAATGGGCTTTGAACGTGCTTCTTTTGTTTGCGCAGGGATCTGGCTTGTCGTAACTGCCTCGTGCATGCTGAGAAGACGGTAAAGATCGGAGACTTTGGCATGACGAGGTCCATGTACGACAACGACTACTATCGGTTCAACAAGCGAGGTCAGTCTGGGCACTTAGATTACTTGGACAGTTTCATCTTAGCATAGTTTATACTGTGTGGCAAAAGAAACAACCTTATTTTGCAAGTATTTCTAGCCTAATTGTGTTAAATTTAAAGGATTGCGTATGATATGCCAAATTAAAGCGTAGAGCTTTTTATTTAATAAAATGATGCGGCAATTATTCATTATTTAGCGTCATCCGTTGCCAGTGTATTATTTGAAACAGCATGTACGTTAGCTTTGACTACGTTTTGAGGTGCTATTTATTTAGCAATAGGTATTTGTTGTAAAGTTTTAGGTTTTGAGTAAACTGCAGCGAGTTTGATGGAAAGGCGTAAAAGTATGGCAATAAATGTTGTGAAATAGTAATTGATTCGAAATATGTTAAGTTATGTATGCAATATGTATATATCCAGTGGTGTAAGTTTCCTAAAACGAATCATGCAATAGGAATTTTCTTACTATCTTCCTGCGGCAGGAATGTTTCCGGTGCGGTGGATGGCCCCGGAGAGCTTGACGGAAGGGATCTTTGGAACGTTCTCCGACATCTGGAGCTACGGGGTGTTGTTGTACGAGATGGTGACGTTTGGCAGTTTTCCCTACCAAGGCCTCTCCAACCGACAGGTGCTAAACCACGTCAAGGCCGGCAACACCATCGCGCTGCCGCAGGGCTGCCCCTCCAAACTGTAAGCTTGGTTTTTGGGATTTGTAGTGAACCATTGCTTGATATGTCAGTCGCCATAATCGTCAATAGAGAATTTTTTTGGCAGTTGGCAACAAATATTTTCATTTGCGAAAGCCTATGGCGAATTTTTTAGTTATCCTTTCTTGGATGCTTAGTTACTGGCTATGTGGTGATGAACAGAGCAATAAATTTAGGATATTCCAGTGCACCACTGGAGAACAATGTGTAACAAATTAGGCAAAAAAAGTACGGCCTGGCGAAAAAAAAGTTCTTTGCCAAATTTTTGGGACTCTTTTTCAAGACTCAGATCAGGCCCTGGTTTAGGGACCGTGTGTAATACCAAAGCTCTCTCAAGGGTTAAGTTTAGCAGGCATAATATGCTAGACGCAAATTGTGCGTCTAATTTGAAACGAGCAGCTGTGGCGTTATATGTGAAAATCTACTAGGGTAGCTAGGCGTACGGTCTAGGCCTATAGGCCTACGCGGTTTTTAGAGGCTGAGCAGATACCTATTTTAGAAGCAACAGGTGACGCTGTGAGTTTTAGTATGACCATTTTTGTTTGTTGCTTAGCCCCTCATTTGATTTGCTGCATCGCACTAATGTGCAGAAAAGGCTTGAAAATGGCGCAATCTCGCTAATGCAATTTAAATTAAATATTCAACTACGGGTTAATAGAGAAGAGAGTTGAAGAATTTCTATTGCGTCTTTCTCCCCAATAGGCTCCGGTCAATTTTTTTAAAGTCGGACTCAAGCCCCATTGTGCAGCCTCTTTGCAGTGGAGGAGGAAACATGTATTCAAAGGTGCAAGGCAAATGCACAAGGACAACGTCAAGGGTGAATCTCAGCCCTCCATCCCTTCGGGGTCAGTAAATGACTAGTTGAAGCAGTTCAACGACGCAGGGCTAGCTTTGGAAACTGACCTAATAAAGCTCTAAATACACAAGAAATCAAAACTCTAAATACACAAGAAAATTAATTTAGCATTTAATCAATGGAACTCCGTTTACACTAATACACGGTGCTATTTAGACGATTAATGAAAATACCACCATAAATAAGACTTGTTTGTTAGTTTTCTTGCTGTTCAATGACACAGTGACACTAGACAACATTATATCTTCGTCTGACACTTCAGTGACCCTCATGTATCTCTAAACAATTAGTGAACAAACAGATCTATTACTTCCATACATTCTCTATCTCCTCTACAAGCCACTGTCGTCTGTGCTGCAGTCAGTCGTTGCTCCAGCACTGCTGGCAGTTTGACGCCCACTCGCGCCCCACCATCGATGACGTCATTGTGCTCCTCTCTGCCCACCGTGCCCTAGTCGTCCCGTGCCTCGACGCCCCTGGCTCAGCCGTTGCGCCCCCCGATTGCGTCGACCCCCTGGATTTATCATTTGTTTTGTCACCGCCGCGCAGCGCCAGACATCGCAATCAGTACCAGAAAACGGTCGGCGGGTCCACAGTGCGGCGCGGGCTAAGTTTACCGGCCGGTTCAGCAGCCGACGAAAAAGGCGGAGCGGCGACCGTTGAACGTTTGCCGGTGCTTCAGCCCAATGACAGGGAATTTATCGCCCGATATTCCGAGGCCGTCGAAGGAGGTTTTTTATGCGCGACTGTCACGATAAAACCAGGATCACAGCCAGATGAATGCGAAAAGGTTGGCGGTGGTGGAGCAGGGTCGTTTCGTCGAAGTTTTTCGGCCGTTGAATGGACAGCGGGGTCTCCGGTAAAACTGTGCGGCCAAGTTGGTAATCATGGACATGATCACAGACCGAGCGTCGCAGCGGATGGTGTGGGTGTTTCGCAACAGACTGCGGGGATAGCGGACGTACCGTTGACAGCCAATGAGACGAGGCGGCCACTGGAAGGGAGAGACAGTGACGCAGAGCGCGGTAGTGATGCAGAGCGCGGTAGTGACGCAGAGCGCAGTAGTGACGCGGAGCGTGGTAGTCTGCGTTCTGATGGAGTAGGGAGTGTAGCACATGTGACATGATGTGTCTATTTCGTACAGTGTCTTTGCTGCTCTTGTGATATTGACAGGCTTGAGAAGTTTTCAGTAATGTTTTGGGGGTTTAAAGACTGTGTGTGGCAACAAAGATTATAATAGTCTAAAGAACCGCTTCCCCTTCCTAGTCTTCTTTTCGACTCCCCTGGGGAATGCTAGGCTGCAAACCTATTCTCTTTTTACTTCAGCGTGCCGCGATTCATTTTCGCTGAGTAATTTCATTTTCTGACAGTTTCGACGCTAGCGGGCAATCGGGCATAGGCTAGGTACCGTATTATGTTCAGATCAATGAGCCGTCAAGCCTCTGAAGAACGTAAGGACGCATTGGTGTATAAACCATCTTTCATGTAGGCCTATACAAATGAACTTGTATCTGAATACAACAGCTGTAAAACATACAGCCATTTCAATGACCCAACGCATAGCTGGGTGATCGTATGCTGTCTGTTTCTCAGCAACATTGAATTCTGATAAAAGTTCGTTTGGATATGAAAGATGGTGATACTGAGATGCTGATTGTTTTCCAATGATTCCATGTAAGCGGTGTAGCTATTTGCATATTAGGTGAAATTCTGTGTTGCGTTTATAATGCATTGTAACATTACACTTGAAGGATTGTTTTTGTCGTAGATGCATTTATGATTTTGATGGTTCGGTTTTCAGCATTATTGTCTAAGCCCTATTGCCAAACTTCACTGGTTCATATGCACGACAGTTTATGCACTTGATTCCAAATAATGTGACGTGGAATTAAATGATTGAAATACCAAATGATGCCAAGCACTTTCTTTTATTTTCAGCTCTGTGTCAAATATCACTAGCGGTGTAGTTGTTACTTGTATACGTCAAGTGATGCCATGTACTTATGCTTTTGTTATATTCTCAATGTCATATATCATTGCTTGTATAGTAGTGACTTGCATGTATGTGTGCTGCACTTGAGAATATGTTGTGCAAACGGAGATGAAAAAAACGTGCGGTAGTTTGCCTGAATCGTTGTTGCGGGGGAACAACTTACATTTTAATTTTATCTTTAACCTATGATTAAGTGTGCTATGTAAATAACTGAATGAGTCAATGATTATTTTCTTCTTTTTTTCATTCGTTGATGTTTAGCTGTGTGACAGTTTCTAGGTATCTGGTCTATTCGCTGTAGTCGTTCCTTGACCATTATCTCTACATCTTCATATGATGCTGTTGAACTAAATTGTCCAGCTATAATCAATCCATTGTCGATCTATGAGTTTCTTCTCTCTTTTCTCTACAGTATTGTTTCCTCTAATTACTAGTATTGACTCACAGCCTTTTTTGGACTTCGAGTAGGGTCTACTTACCTGTAATTTTTTGAGGTTAGTTAGTTCATTGACTGCCCTGCAGCTTGTTTTGGAGACTCACCGTGGCTGTTCAAATCATTGTCATTATGCCGCCTCTGGCAGTTCACTCTGTGTGTACCGTTTAGCTTGGATAAGTTCCCTTCTAGGTTGATAGTAGTCCAGATTCTTTGCACGTGACTTTGTCAGTCGAATTCTCATCACAGCAATCACGCGCTCACTTACTTATCAATTGCCTGTGTTTTTATTTTAGTTCTTGTTTAATGCTCGTTCATTTGCTACTTACTTTCTCAGGGTATCAGCTACTTTGTGCCTCTTTTTCTCATCTTTTTTATTCTTTGGAGTATTCGATTCCCTGTCGTGACGTAAGTTTTATCTAAGGTGCTGTGCCTTGCTGGAGTCGAGTCTTTATATTCTCTATCTGTTGTGAAGTGAAACTCTGCACCGCCATGCGCTCTGAGCTAACTGATGACGTCATGGCGGGGTCTGCAAATGGATTCCTAATGTGATTTAGGATTAAGTTAAGCTTAAAGTTAGTGAAGCTCTGAGAAGTGGACCCCAGGGGCCTGTTTTTCAATAATTTATCTAAAGAGCTCAGAATTCTAGTCATCCTCTTCTGCGCACTTCATTATCAACCTTAAACTTTAGATATTTCCGTTATTTTTTTAGATACGCTAAGTTAAACGCTACCGTTGCTGATAAAATGCACAATAATTTTACGTCTATTTGCAATGCTTATGCTACAGAACTTTGCTGCGCAAATGATTTAACGTAAATTACATTTAATGTTTGTCACAGTTTTAATTGGGTGCTTTAAGTCTTTTTACAGTTAATTATCTTTAGTTCATGTTTAGCTTTTAGTTATGCTTGTGTTTGAATCAGCGAACAAGGCAGACAATGCTATAGTATTAGTAGTGAATGTTTTTGGTATTTCGGCAACAACGACCTTGTCAAATAATTGATACTTACATTTTTTTGACAACAGTATTTTTTATCGTTTTCCTTTTAAAAATTTATTTGGGATGCTAATTCCGAACTGTTTAGGATGCTGCGCAGTCTTGGGTTTCTCAACAGCTCGTTTCAAAAAGTTTCAAGTGGAGTTTAAATTATTGTGTCAATAAATCCATGGATGAGGCTGAGATCACAGGCTTTGAACTGGTCAATTAAGGGAAAAGGGTACTATTATGTGTTGTAATAATTTGCAATTGAGTTCTGTTCCACTTCATATTTGTGTATTGAATTGCTCTGTCTCTGCCGTCCAAGTTACAGGATTGCAAATCCGGTTACAGGAGGTGAAACACTCTCATAAAAAAAATTTGTACCACTGTTTAAATTTTAATATTGATTTAGATTTAGAAGCGTTCAGTTGATGATTTTGAGCATCTAATTAAATTTGACTTTTCAACGTACTCTTGGTCTCTTGAAAGTATCCTGGAAAAGAATACTATATTATGTAGCGTATGTAGTCCAGATAATATTCGTTATTTGACGCCATTGTTTTAAAGGTAGGCTTCATGTATAAACTTCTACGTTTCTGATTTGTGCCTGATTTCACTTTTTGTTAAAGTGCGGGGTCCAAATTTGAAGAAATTAGGCGCCAGTTTGTTTTTCTGAGTTGGCAAGGATTCTGTTTTATGAACACTTCGATTTTGTTTCTATTTCCCTGACTCCTTTTTGTGATTGCCTCTTAGCATTACTTCGGAGGGAGTTCGGCCCTAAATCTATCAACAGTTTTAACTTATATTGATGTTTTCACATCGACGTGTCAGTGGGCATCGCTTTCCAATTATTGCTGTTAATTAATATTGCAATGTCAATGCCAGTCTACGCGACTGAAGCGTTTAAACGAACAACGTGTGGGCTATGACAAAATTGCGAGTTTAATTTTCAGAAGTAACAGGGCTAATAGACAGGCTACGTCAGCGAACATGTTGAAATCAGCAAGAATGTCACACAAGACAGTCGTTGATAAGAATTATTGTTAGCATAAGATTAAGTATCATATTCAATATTGTATGGACTCTTGCTTGTTATATAGGACTTATAGTGACACATGCACAGGGCCGCAACAACGTTTCAGAAGTTGGGGGGGACCAATGGCTGGGTTTATATTCCAAAAGTTGGGGGGGACCAATGGCTGGGTAATAT
>JAQIWG010002158.1:0-21360 GCA_034695025.1 Chamaedrilus cognettii | reverse complement strand
GGTCTACCCCTGCTTATGGTCTACCCCTGCTTATGGTCTACCCCTGCTTATGGTCTACCCCTGCTTATGGTCTACCCATGCTTATGGTCTACCCCTGCTTATGGTCTACCCCTGCTTATGGTCTACCCCTGCTTATGGGGAATGTGGCCACGAAACGCGAGTGTATGTGCAATTCAATTAAAATGAAGCACAAACCATTTTTATTATTATATAAATGATATTATTTTTATTTATTTATTAGTAGGTCATAGCTTACCGCCTTGAATATAACTGAAAATCTGTAAGAAAAGAACAACACGATTTAGCACAATTCACCATAAATTAATTATTGACCAATGGCCATACAAACTTGAAGAAAAGTTATGTCATAATTATTCAAGAGAAAATCACCGCAGTATGATAAAAAACCAAACGTAGTACTTCAAAAGCCAACTCGATTTTTATTGTTTCATTGCATAGATCCATTACAAATTCAACAGTACACCCTAGGCTCTGGACACGATATTTTTATTCAAATCATACATTATAGGGTCTACTTTCAAAACTCATCTTGGCATTTCAGTGTGCGAGTGGTAGCAGCAGCATAATAGTGGAAGTGGTAGAAGCGGTAATAGTGGCGAAACACTTTGCACCGCAATCCAAAGTTAGCAAAAAACATTAGGCCAAGAATTAACGTCACTGTACATGTAGGCCTACAGTGTACGTTGTAGCAAGTCGCTGAACACGACTGTTAGAAAATACAAATTCGAGAGTACACCCAGGCAGCTGCGGGCGCAGTGGTCAGCGCCTCCTCGAAAGAGGCAGAAAATTCGAGTTCACGAGTCTATGGCGGCAAAGTGTGAATCACCGCGGGATGTCCTACATCATTATAATAATCTACTTTTTCCCGTTCTTCCCTATCCTGTAGTGCACACACCCATGCAACTTTTCGCTAGGCTTTGGGTTATATTTAAAATCTCCTTACCAGAAAGACTGCGGGCAACAGAGCCGCCGCGCCAGCGTATGCTTTGAGCATTGTCGCGCCTGATGAAGCGAAGCCACGCTGAAGTTGCTTTGTAATAATTACTAGCTCTCCTCCTCCCGCGGTTACACTAATCCTTGACGACGAAAACAACAGGGATGTACTTCGCAGCTCCAGTCGTCTTCAACCGGAATCTGGGCGACATCGAAACTGTTGCAACTCGGGTCATCGGCCTAACACTAAGTTTGGCAAGGCCTCCAGAAGCTGAGCCTCGGAGCGGATTAGGCTTAGTAAGTCAGGCCGCGGTCGACATGATAAGCCTACTCTTCAGTCTTGGGTGTGTCTTTGGCCCGACAAGAGGCGCTAAAGGCTGGCCTTACACGCTTCGTGAACAGCTTTATACGAAGTCTGACACCAATAAAGGTAAACTTTAGCTACAGCGAATAGACGCGATGGCGGGTATAGAGAGAGTGTGCAAACAACTGCAGTAGCTGTGTCGGGGGCGACAATGAGGTTATCAAAGATCGCTTCAGCCGTGACAATGCGAGGCAAGAACTCGTTCCGCGTGCTTTGGCGCATCTCCTGCCACACCAAGCCGCACAATGTGTCAATGGAACACACTCTACGCAATGTCAGTCTAAGCCTCTGTACAACGAGTAGGCCTACGCTTAGCGAAGCCTTACTCTGTGTAACTCGCAACGTATGACATTGCGGGCTACGCATACCAATTAAGGCACGGGGAAATTAAGGGCTAGGACAGTTGAATAAAATTATTCAATTTCAAACGGAGCGCAAAATTAATCGAAGCCGCCTTTCGATAGTTTGCTAGCCCAAAACTATGTCCTGTATGATGCATAAACTACATGTACACGGAAGGGTAGGGGTTGAATTTTAAGGACCGTGTACGAAGACTATTACGGTCCGGTTCTGTGTAAGAGGGCCACCACAGAACCGCTCCCCCTTCTTTAGTCGCCTTTTACGACTCGCCCGGGGAGCTCTGGGCTGCAAGTCTATTCTTTGTTCCCCGACTTGCTGGGGTAAAAGACGGCTTCATGTACACGGAAGCCTAAGCCACGGCCTATAGCTACAAAAATGTTTCGCGTTAAACGGGTGCTTTATAACAGCAATAAAATTAAAAATTGAATAAAAAAATTGAGTGTAGTCTACATTCGTCTATTGCGCTGCGTGTAATGCAGCCTATATTTTTACAGCGCAATCAATATAGAATGTATAATAACTTCTTATTATTTGGATCATAATGCCGCCACTGCAAATTGGGCTTGCATTAACGTATACTGTATATACCATACAGTATACGTTAATGCAAGACCAAATTTGCAGTGGCGACATTACACGGTTGCACTGTTAAAGTATGCCAAGTTGAACGCTCTAGAAATAGAACTCACTAGGGCTTTTATGTCTAAACGTCATCAAAGCAACGGCAATGGTTAACGTGCCCATTCCATTGTACTCCTGTGTACCCTTATACTAAGTTGCAAACCCATAACAACTAATACCCTACATTGTACGCGCTTCGTGAAATGGTTTAGACCAGGTTGACAACAAATTTTTCAGATTGTGTAGGCCTATTGCAGTGCACGCGATCTAGCGCGATCGGCTTGAAACACCGCAGACATTGACAGACTGTAGGCTATGCAGGCCTGCATGTAGCCTACACGTCAATTTTGTCGGCGAAGTAGCGGCTTCAATTTGAAGAATTTAATTTTGCGAAATTGCGCCTAATAAATGTATGTTATTTTGTGCCCTATAGATGTGAAATTTAACATTACGCGTACATGTACTACCCGTCTATGTTTGACTTATCTTTCGAGATAAGTCAAGCATACATGTAGACAGGTACATTGTAGCTAAGGTAGCTAAGCAAGCTACAGAGACAAGACCGCTTACGCGACGTCCAAATTTAATTCTACTGAGCTTTTGGCTTCGGTAGCCTAATATTTCTAGATTAAAATGCTACATTTAGCCTCTAGGCTATAATCTAACAATTTATAATTAGGTTCGGGGCTCAGGCCTATACTAATTATTTATGTTAGTAGGCCTACACCAAAGCCGCACACGAAACTGCACAGATTTGTCCGTTGTAAAACTACAAGTTTATAGCTTCGAGTTCATGATCTTACGCCACAAAGCAAGCGCCTAGTTCATAACGTTGTCACTGTTACAATGTCGAGCAGCCGAATGAATGCATAGAGCTAGCTGCATTGTATAGTGTCCGTTGACAATCAAGACTTACGATGAAATCCAAAATAATACATTAAAGTTTACAACACACTTCCTACATGTATGCGCCTAAAGGCCTACCGGCAGGCCAGGCTTGAAATACAACAGTGTACGATGTCCATGGTATATAATGCAAATCGCTCCGATTTCAGTCTTCTAATTTTGAAGATTGATTTTTTATTTATCCGAAGAGCTCTCGAAGGCATGAAGTAGGGGGGGGGGGGGGGCGTTGTCGTCGACATATTTGGACAGCTAGGTTACGCAATAATTCACATATTCTAGTAAATAAGGCCTTATTCAATAACATGTTTTGAATGCCAACATTTGGAAGCTAATACTCAGTACTTTACTAAATTAGTGTAAACCTCATTTTCAGGCATGCGTCTTTAGGCATTTTGTTCATTTTTATATTTTAAATTAAACTTTCGATAAAAATAGTTTAAATCATGTTAAACAATTGAATTTGGTTAAATAAAGAATCACATCAAAAATACTACACAATATCAGACAACAAATCACAAGCCTGTAGTAGGCAATGGCTACAAAAGAACAGCTAGATAGCCAAGTGTTCAGTCAGCGCTCCCCCAAAGGTCATCCCCGAAGGTGCCTCGGATGGCCAGAGCGTTTCCTCGATGAATGGCGATACTCAGGCGCTGCCTAAGAAAGGCCGTCGATTCGCAGCTCCCCCGTGAGCGCCGCCATTCTCGATCCCAGTTCGGTCGAAAGTCTCAGCGCTTCAGGTCCCCATGCTCCAAAAGTTTCAACCGCAAGCTTTACTAAATTATCATTTGGTCACACTGATTAATTGTTGTCATTGGCAACACGAGCCTTTTAATTTTTAAATGACTTCAATTTTTGCTCAAAAGTAAAGATATAATGGCGACGAAAAAGGGAAAGCCGGAGAAGAAGAGGAAGTCGGAGGAAGAGATGTCCACGACGGCGCCCCCTGTGATGGCGGAGGCTGCAGTAGCGGAGACGACGCAGCCCGCGGCCGAGGAGTCCGGGGAGGCCGCTCCGTGTGAAGAGAACTTGCCTCCCTTTCCAGAACCCGTTCACGAAGTTCCAATACTCACAAACTTGATCGTCGCATGGTACGGGATTATCGTTGTTACTGTCATTACGCGCATCTGGTAGATCTCGCATTGATTCCGCTTGATTCAGAGAAGGTCAAGAATTATATCTTGCTTTGATCCTATCACTTCAATCTCAAAATTATTTTAAATTTGTTTTGAAATTATATAAAATGTATTTTTTCAAGTACCGGAACCGTATATAGTAAAATTATATATTTTTGTCGGTGAACAATTTAATTGTTTTGTTAATATAATGACCAACATTCAGGGTGTGCGTGTGTACATGCATATGTGCCACTGTACATGATGTGTGTAGCTATGAGGGTGAGAAGTGCAGCGGCATGTTTCACGGACTCGGGCAGGCAACTTTTGTCGGTGGCAACACCTATGAGGTAGGAATTCATTCCCACAGATTACAGTAGGAAATACATTGAATTTTTTAAGAATAATTTTTTAGCTTTATGATAAGTACTTTGGCTTACATTTTAGAAATCTTATTCAGTAGCCAATATGATAAATTTATCATGACTGACTAAGTAGCGTAATACAATTGCATAATATTTTATATGTGTTTCTTGTTCTTTTGAAAACTGTAGACTGTTATGTTTTTTAATTGCCCATTGTTGCTTGTTCCATCATGTACCATGTGCTGTGACATTTTGGGTAATTATTTTTAGATTGGAATAAAGTAAATTAATTGCCCACTGAACTATAGGAGGGTTCTCGCATTTTTGGAGGGGCCGGGGGGGGGCATGTTTTTTGCGCAAAAATTTGTAGGCAGAAATTACTAGAAACGCATGATTATTCGTCTAAAGTAAGTCCTTGCATGTATAAAGCATACATTTTTCTAAAACGTCACAAATTCAGTTACGGCCGATAAATTAAATTTTTATTTTAGCCATCAGCCAACAGGCATTTGAATTGATCTCATGCGATATAATGCCACGAGCAGCGGTTTGAGAAGCTGTCAACTATTGCCTAGCTTCTCAGGAAAGTTGGTTCAGCAAAGGACGGTCATTGGTTAGTGATGTTTTTTTGCAGGGTGACTTCTGTGACGGCTTGATGCATGGACATGGCATCTATACGTGGAAGGATGGCGTCGTGTATTCAGTGAGTCGGGGCTAATCCTTCGTATCATTCTTTCTCAGTAGTGATGAATTGCATGCATTGCGAGTCCAAGTAGGCCCACAGGTCTTCTTTTAGCATAAAACACTATCTGCAATTTGACTTACAGTAAAAGTCTCGAAAGTTTTATAGATTTCCGCTTATGAATAATGTAATAAACAAAACAGTGATAAGTGGTTTAATGAAGATTGTTGACAGTAACTCACAATGCTACATACTGCACTTGGCTGCACATTGTAAACGATATGGCATTTGAAATTAACTAGTATGCGCGCTTTGCATACCCAATGCTTTAATCGTAAGCACGCGGCATTGCATGTATTTGATTAAAGATCATTTTAATTCCGATTTAATGACACGCATTGTATTCAGGGTGATTTTCTTCAAAACGAAATCACTGGTTGCGGAATATACAAATGGCCAGATGGAAGGTATCTGGATTCAGTTGGAGTAAATCATTTTATGATTTTGATGCTGCCTTTTGTAAGCTGGAATAATAATTAATTCGGTATTTCATTATTCATGATTTTGTGCAGAGCCTCAAATTTTGGTTTTTCACTCTGCGCTCACTTGTACTCTTCAGTGAATGCTTATTTAATCATCAAGACATATCTATTTTTAGAAATTTTGAGCTTAAATTTGAAGCTATCTCGAATAATTAAATTTTCTTTCTGTGTGGATTGTTTGAAATCAAACCGATATTACTGATGAATTTTCGGCTATCATATTATATATCATCATGATTTCCTTTTTTCTCGTCCATTTTTTGTGCTAGCACAGGCTGGATGCCCTTCCTGCCGCCCAACCTGCTTGATCGCGGCAGCAGGGGCAGGGCTGCCGGACGCGGTTTAGTACTTTGTCCAGGATGATTATTTATTTGATCTTTATCGAAGCCAATGCCTGCGAGTGCTTGATGTTTAGCGCGTATGAGGGGGAGGTGAGCAAGGGTTTGAGACATGGCAAGGGGACCTTCAGCCACTGTGACAAGCAGCACAGCTACTGCGGAGAATGGGCCAGGGGCAAAATCAACGGCAAGGTATGCATATGTTCTCCGATTGCACTTAAAGCGTTTCAAGGATATCTTCGATTTGCGTTCTTTTCCTTAATATAGAAATTATTAATTACACTGTACACGTAAATGGCTGCAGCTGTGTATTGAACTATTCGCATCCACTGCTATCCCTTTATAATTCGTGAAATGACTGTTCTATTCATCTGTCTGCGCCCGTGCTAGGGTCGTATGAACTACGATGGGGACAGTAATTCATTCTACGAGGGCGACTGGGTGGACGGCGTGAAGCAGGGCTGCGGGGTGCGCCTCTATCCCAGCGGCAACACGTATGAGGGGCAGTACAGTGCGAACCTGCGCCACGGCGCGGGTAAGATGTGCTGGGTCAACCGCAATGAGGCGTACGTGGGCGACTGGGTCAACGGGGTCCAGGTGAGAGCGCCCACAGGGTCTCTCTCTAGTGCACTGCCAAACGGCAGGTCCCTGGCATCCAATCTCTCCACATGTGGCGGTCCACCGCTATTCTCTTCACTTTTTCATACAATTTTTTTTCTAATAATAATTTGCCTGTCATTGCCCCTACATCATACTTTTATAAGTTTGTATGTTCCTCAATATATTTGCTGATGGTATTTTTAGGGAGGGTAGGCTGTATCTTGATCTCAAATTCATGTATCATATCATCCAAATGTTTACACGTATGTGTTTTATAGCAGAGGTCGTTAAAAAAAAAATTTCATAATAAGAAATGATATTTACGCAACAAATTTGGAATCAGAGCAATTCAATATAAATATTGAATTGCTCTGATTCAAAATTTGTGTGGAGAAGATAATTTGACGTGATAGGCGCATTGCGAAACATCGAGCCTATATTAAGGTGCCTAGCTTGTTGTGCATGGTTTACCAGCATGGTAGTGGGCAGTACTTCTGGTACCTGTACCGCGGTACCTCTTCGCAGTACCCCACTCACAATACGTACCACGGTCAGTTCTGTCGGGGGGTGCGTCACGGCTGCGGCACCTTCTACTATGCCAATGGGGCAAGATACGAGGGGGAGTGGGTCAACAACCTCAAGTGGGGCAAGGTGGGGCTTGCGTCAGTGGGGGTTTGGGGGGGTTGTACCTCCATGCGCTAATTTTCACCTTCCCATCTCCAAAGAAAAAGGGATCATGGGGAGGTAGAGTTTTGAGAGCTTTTAGCCCTCCCAGGCATTTTTGCATTTCCAACCTTCCTGCGTAAGTTTCTAATTCCCTCATGTATCTACGTTTGTGAAAGTGTTGCTATGAGGAGAGTTTTGTCTCAATTTTTCAGATCTGAGTTGTCAAAAATTGCTACTGGTACCGGTACCCCACAATCCAACTTATCTCTCTTGATTTTTGACGGAAAATGAATAGATTTAGCAACAATCTCAAGTTGATCAATCGGCGAGTTGAGAGCGACTGTTGTTCAATCTTCTGTGCCTAGCGTAACGTCACACAATACGCTGACTGATCAACTCGAGGTTAACTCGCAATGGTGGGTACGGACATAAGTAGAAGAAACGTCTGCAAACTCGGGCAACACTGGGCATGTTGTCTATATTGGTTCAAAGTTACGAACAAGTTTGAGAGAAAATGTCTGTGATTGTTTCTGCAGGGAAAGTTTGTCTTCAAAAACGGGCGAGTGTACGAGGGCTGCTTTGAGAATGATCACATTGTCGAGTTTCCTGGCTTTGTCATGGACGGGGTCTGCACCCCAGACCTTTCCAAGATCAGAACAAGAACGCCCCTGCCTATGGGTAATTTATTTAGTTTCATTAGTTTTATTAGTTTCTGTCATTTTATGTTTTGTTGCTTCCCCCCTGCGAGTTCTGCATGGAAATGGCAGTGTCATTGGGAGAAGAAAAGTATTTAGTTATAAAAAGGCTCTGCTCCCTTCTCTTACCCCGGGTCAGATATTGTCACACTTTGCGATTGAAACTTTGTGACTTTGCTTGGCAAAGCATCCACTCCAGCCTCCTCCTCGACACGCAGCGAGCCTCGACGAGTCTGTCTGGCGTGGCGCTACTTTGAAGGGTTTTTCATCATTTTTCTTCACTGTTATGCAGCAAAACCTGTCTTGTTCCACCCCTGCAGTCACGAGTTGATAAAGGCTGACGATTGTGCAGATATAGTGGGTGTTATTGGTTCAATGCGACCACAATGTGCAAGTTTGTCAGTGGTTTGGCTGTTGTTGTTGGTGCCGGTGCAGAGCGCTCGTCGGTGATGAGTAACGCGAGTGTGAACACCTACAGTCCCAGCTTCCAACTCGACGTCATGTATCTGCTCGACGGCTTCGACGACGCTGACCTTGATGAAGAGTGCTGTCAGGTCTCTGATGGATAAATGTTTTCTGCTGGTCTAAAATTAACCTCATTTTGAGTCGTCTAATCTGTTAATGTCCATGCTTTCACAACAGATTTAGACGTTTGCGTGCTGATGAGGACTGCTGGAGCTGGGTTTAAGGCCAGATGCCCTTCCTGACGCCAACCAAGCAAATAATTATCTAGCACGGGTTTAGCAGCTAGCGACACTTCTGTGTTTAACAGCTTTGCTGAACGGCTCATAACGCTTCTTACTATACTGTATTATACATTTTTATTATAGTTATATGATCATATATAATTAGTTAATTATATGGCATATAAATTTAAAATTATATAATTTAGTCCTGTTTCAAAAACGTTTTGACTTTATTCGTCAAGTCCATGGAATGTACAGTAACTTTATTCATTACTGTTCAACAAGCGCGCTGAGTGCAATGAACTATTGGTGCAGTTGGTGAACGCGGTGTTGCGCCACATGACAAGTCTACGGCGCATCTACTACTTCTATGCGCGGCTGGGGCGCGCATGCACGCCAGACAACACGTACACGCTCACGCAGCTCCAGCTGAGCAGACTGCTCAAGGACTGCTGTCTGCACGCCATCCACAACTTTGGACTCACGCACTTCAACCGCTGGCTCGGTCTGACAACGCTCACTCCTCCCTTCGTTTCTTTTCCGTCTTAAAACCAAATTTTTTTCTTGACAAATATGATTGTTGACTCAATTTTTGTACTTGGGAGACATTGTAATGGGTCTGAATCTGAATGCATTATTCTTATGCTAAAATGGATGTTCTCTTAAATGTGTTAGTATGACTTATAAATGATATAACTACATTCTATGTTCTAATTACTAGTAATTCGTCACGCTGCTGTTGTTATTGTAAAGATATTTTCTGGCTGCCAGAGCAAGTGCATTTCAGTCAGTTAGCTGTCCTGATTACTTCATGCTTTTGCAGAATGATGCGTGTATCTTATTGTTGCTGTTTCTTGAAGTACCAAGAGAGATTAAAGAAGTAGACGGTCAGTTTTCCCTGTGGGTTGTGTTTGCTGCAGCGCGTACTCCGGACAGGATAGAGGCAATGCAGGATCCAAACCGACCGATCCTCTTCCTCGAGTTTGTCAACCATCTCGTCGTGATCGCCTTCACCACACATCCAGCATCCAGGTCTGAGTGAGGCGTACATAATTTATGTCTATTTTTTTGCTAATTAATTATCATTTTCTTGATGATACCAACAGAGAACAATGCTAAAAGGATTTTGTTTAATTTGTTAATTAACTGTGTTTGTATTTCAATGATTGATCATTGAAAATTTAGCATTATGTGTGACAAAAAACAAGTATAATATATATTTCAATTAGAGATATAGCAGCAAAATTGTAAACTAAGGGGTTTGAAAAAGTTGACTGCTACAAATATAATGAAGCACTTCACATACAGTGTACCTAAACTCATATACAGTATTAATGACATCGTTGTTCTTTTTTATTTTTAAATTGCATGGAATTAAATATATAGTTTATAGATATAGTTACCTATAGTAGTTGAGCTTGTTTATGTTTAAATGGTGTGGGTATTGATGTCTGTTGCAGAGACAGCAAGTCGATACTGGCGACATCTTTCTCCCAGATGATGACTGAGAACGTGCTCAGGTCTGCGTGCGTTGTGAGAGGTCAGCGCAATCATGTTTCACTCTTATTCTTCTATTACAGTCTACTCTCTAGAGACATCGGTAGATCATAGTTTAGATTTTTTCTCTTAAAACAGACATTTCAAGCACACGCACGCGGGTGAATCTTTGAATATTTTTAATTTTATTTTCTTGGTAACGATATTTATGCGATAGTTTATCTGGAATTTTCGTTGCCATCTTGGTATTTTATCGTTTGGTATTCTATTCAATGTTTTATCTGATATTTTATTTTGCATCCTATTTGATTTTTTATTTGGTATTTGATTTGATGTTTATTTGACTCGAATTTTTTGTGAAATATTGAAGAATGCTATTTTTAAATATGAAAATTAAACAATCAAAGATTCAGTAAATATTATGCAATTCTTTCTGTCATGTTTTCTCACAGGTCACTTTCTCACAGAAACACGCCGTGCTCTCTACGCCGTGTCACATCTCTGCAACGCGTTCAATGCCTACAAGACACTCTGCACCCCTCGCAAGGTCCCTAGCGGCTTACAAGGAAACGTAATAGCGTTCAAAATTAAGTTCTCGAATTGTCGAAAGCATCGCATCAAAAATAAATTTGTTCAAATGTCTTGATTGGTGTATTTGTATCACATTAGTTGTTGTATTATGGCGCCATTTTTATTACTGACAGTATGTCATTGTGACCAGATTTTGTGTTACAGTGTTGTTCAGATGATCGCGTTTTGACAATGCGCCAATTTCTCCTCATCTTAAAGGTAGTGTCATGTCTATTTTAAATTTTATTTCATGAATTTTCACACGCCTTAATGATTTAATTAATGTTTAAACTTTTATATATATATTAAAATATTGACAAATAATTTCTCTTACATTAAGATGACATCTTGCTCAGTTCTTCTACTACGCAGTGCAATTTTGAGCACAAAATTTCCGAGTTTTACACAGTTCAAACTTATCTTAAAACTGTTTGTGCATGACATATGCTGTATTTGTTGTACTTTGCGTAACAAATTGTATATTTGTGCACTACATTGACCAGCATGTTCTCATGCTGCCTCTAAGTTGCGCATTCATTAGAAGCACCCTGGTGGTTTTCACCATTTGCAGGACTTCGACCTGCTTAGCAAGCAGCTGACAGCCAAGAAGGTGCTCGACGTCCTGGCATGTGACGACCCAAAGGTTTCCGACGACTGGGGTCTCGTCAGCCTCGAACACGAAGTCAGTCTGTCTGCTCGGCCTGTCTCAACGCGTTCTATTATTGTTGCTGCTAGGGCTGTTTTGGACTGCAGTAGCGGAGAATGATTAAAAAATTGTTGCTTAGCGGTGTCAAATAATGTTAAGCTCGTTGAGAACTTGATGAAACGTTGAACTAGTTCACATTAATTCTACGTGTGCAAGTGATGAAAATCCTAACCCTAGTTAGTGTAAAAGCTAAGACCAATGTGTGTAGCAAAGCATAGCAATGCTGTATCTACATAATTATCATAGAGTATGATTGTTGACTTCAGTTAGGCAAGATAAAATTTAGGATGATCGATAGACAGCTTGAAATCAGAATATCGTTTTGTTGTCTTTAGTAAGGCCTAATGCTCTGAAGGCAAGATTACTGTTTTTTTGCTTGGATGTTTGCCATGGATTTTTATCCGATCCATATATATGTGCAAGAAATTTGCCGTTTCCTTAAATTGTATTACTCGCAAGCATACATAGAAAGCGCCGCACACATACATTTAATACCACTAGTGCGTGTTTGCTTGTATCTGTTCAGATGTCGTTCTATGACTTCTTTGAGGCGCTGATAGGCTGCGCGCAGATCTATGTCACTCCGCAGCTCGTCGCACAGATGTTTGCGCCCGAGCCAGAGCTGATCATGCTCGACCCTTCCAACTACCTCCCGGAGGTAGGACTGACACCGCGCGTCGTCTTCTCAACAAGGACAAATAGAGGACAATGATCCTCACCAACTGGAATAATTATCAGTGGACCATAACCTACAGGACTAAGCATTGCAACAAACAATCATTGTAGTCATGATTCTAATCAGTATTCTCCGTATGCTTACAATGTTTCGTGCGTGCACAGAATCATGTGTAAAATCATTGTGCGTTTTATGCTAAAGCTTCCTGATTTCAGCCGTTTGTTCTTTTGCTGTAACAAATTCTCTTGTTTTCATGCTGTGTGTCAGACTGGCGAGGGTCCCGATGACGTCACGCCCGGTGACGTCACGGACGCGCCGCGCGCCGAGGGCAGCGGGGAGCAAGGGCCCAGAAGGAGCGACGACCCTGAGGGCCGCCAGTCCCGGACCGACTCCGGCGCCAGGCAGAGCCAGGCACGCACCAGTGGGCCACTGGCAGAGGCAAGCGATACTCACCCCTGGCAGGCTGGGGAACAATTGATTGGCTTGCAGCTCAGGGCTCCTTGGGCGAGTCATAAAAGGTGACTAAGATGGAGAGCGATCCTGTGGCGGCTTTCTTGCATAGAATCGGACTGTAAGAGTCTTTGTTGTTACACACGGTTCTTTAACTACAAAATCCCCTCAAGCGATGCGCCTAGGTTGGACTGCATAAATGCGGCTTGAGATGAGGGTCCAGATCTTCAGATCTGGTTTCTAATCTTGAGATCAGGATCCGGTTACAGACTGATCATCAGCGCGCTTGAATCACCACAAGGTGGAAAGAGAGTTCAACTATGGTTTACTCGCATTGATTGGCAGTGCTATGATTCAATCTCAGTCTAGATCTCGTTGATGCCTTCATGATGCCACCCAGCATTGATACGTGCGCCCGCTCACGTTTCTGTCGCAGCTGTGTTGTGCAACAGCAGTAGAAAAGCAAAGCAAAGCATTGCATAGAACCGATGCACTTACCGATGCAGACCATGAGTCTCGTATGGTCTAAGTGCATCGGTTCTTTGAGACTGCGAATTACTGTTATTTTATTTTTGTGCATAGTTGTGAGTATTTCTCGTAATAGTATATTTTTTTAAATGTGTTTTTGCTAATGGTAAACTTAATTTTCACTTTTAGCAGAGGAGTTATTTTGTTTTAGAATGATTCCGCTGAGGCTCCTGATCGAAGTCCGAGTCAGAGCCAGGCTAAAGGACAAAAGGTTTTTCTTTTGCTTGTCTTCTCTGCTGAATTAGTCTGTGTCACTTATGTTATATATGAATAATTGTATGCTACAGTGTAGTTCAACCCTTGAGTAGTGTGTTAATGCGATCGGATAGGGTGTTTGTTAAAGCCGTATTTTATATTTGATATACATGTGGAAAATCTTGAAGTGGGCCACCTATAATCCTATATTGAGCACTGCATTTAGAAGCACTCAAGTTTTTGTTGAAGCAATAAATTTGTGTTTGGTATCGGTACATTTTAAAGTGGGTATGTGATACGTTTATGTGGCTTGTAGGCTAAGTGTACTGTAAAATCATCTTTATCCGATTTATAATTTTAAACAAAATTGTCAGTGATACTATTTATGATGATTTATTAATGTTTGATACGAGCCATTTACGAGTCCATGAGCGCATCGCATTTGACTGAATTCTTCAACAGCTGTCTTCTCAAATGTTTTTTTATTATATTCATGGTGGGGTAACCTGCTTCTTTCATTTCAAGCATCAGTGTCTATGCTTTTATGTCCGTTACCTCCGTTTGTGACCCTGAAAATAAATTTTGACGGTCTCTCTACAAAAAATAAAATACCTTACTTAGTTGTGGTGTTTGGTTCCAAAAAACCATTCAAAAAAGGCATTAACATTGAAAGGTATTTATTTTGACAGAATGCATTGGAGGGCGCAGACAGTTATTGATATGCCAATTGTGGAGGAATTTTTTTTCTATCCCCCCCCGCTCCCTCTCATGAGTTTATTTCAAATAATACGCATTGCTGGAATCTTTGAGGATAGATATGTGCTTTCGGACGCAATGTGCTTTTTCCAAAATGCATTAATTTAGTGTTTTTAAACAAAGTGAGTGGCAGCACTGGTCTACGTGTAAGGAGATGTTGTTGTGTCTCAGAAATCTCATTCTGCCAAAGAATCCAAGACGAACAGAAACAAATCCAATGCATCCAAGGGAGCAGGTACGCTGCATTGCTGTTATTTGTTTGTTACTTCGTTTTTAGAAACAATTTTTTTTATGATTTGAAAACTAGAGCAGGAAGTCATATTTGAATTTCGTGGATTCCATGCCGAGCAAGATATTAACTCTTTTTTATTACAGCATTCAAAATAGTTGTTATCGAAAGTAAATAATGCATATTTGAAATGACAAATTAGCATCGTAAGACAAAAACTAAGCGCTATTAGCAGCTGCTTCAGACTGCTATCTCATACAATAATACTTTAGTGGGTCTGGACCAATGTAGCATCCAGAGCACGCGCAGGCCTGTATAGAAATGTTTGACAGGGGGAGGGAGGAGGGTCAATAAAAGTATGCCTGCACTCTGCGTGAAGGGGGGGGTCAGATTTTGTCAGTTGTTGCATGCGTAATAAATGGACGCACCCCATCCGCATGTGTCGCTGCAGATGCTGCGTCCACTGCCGACCCTCAGACCAAGGCCGCGCCCAGCGCCGCCCAGGTTCCCAGAGTGTCGCCCTCCATCGACAAGTCAAGCAGAAAACAATCCGTCTCCCCCGACCAGACCGCCGCCCGGCCCAGCAGTAAGGCGTTCACACCCGAGGGGCTCGCGCAGGGGCAGGGCAGGAAGAAGTCAGTGGCGCCAGGGGGGCCGGAGCCCGGGGTTGGTGAAGGACACGGGAAGTCGATGCGCGGATCCGAGCTGAAGGAAGAGGCGGAGGAGACGCAGGAAGCACGGGAGTCCGCCGGTGAGACACATAGGCCTACTGCTGGATTTGTAGCTTCTTTTTGGCGTCGGACATAGAGTCCAGGGGACCTGGGTTCAAGTCCCGGAGCCGGAAACTATAAAACCATGCGTTACAGGCCCTTCAGCAAGGCTGTTAAACACACGAGCTAGCTGCTAATCCAGTGCCAGATAATTAAAGTTTTTATTTGGTTGGCTTCAAGAAGGGCATCTGGTCGTAGTAACCCAAACTGCTAAAGAAAACAAATTTAATTCAGAGATAAATTTAAAGCGATTCAGATCTTGGCATCGCATTTGTAGTCTCGCATTGTTCAATCGCCTTGTCAATCCTCTTTGCCTTTGTTTTTTTCTTGTTTCAAAACACATCTTTTGACACTAGATCTTTTTATTCCCCTGGGAGACACATGGGAGAACCGACCTGGTTGTTTTACACCCTTTCTTTCACCCCTTTGTCTTGAATTTTCACCAATTGTACCAATTGCAAATTGATAGGTATCCCATAGCGAAAGTTGGTCCCCAATGTCATTCTTGAACGCCGGAGAAGACTCTAAACTCAATATTTATTTATGATTTGTTTTTCATTGGCTGAACTGATTTAGTTGTTCTTTCAGCCGAGGGAGACCCTGCAGTGGACGCCTCGGCCGAGCAGCCGCTGGAGCCGCTGCAGGTGTGCGCTGAACCAGAGGCAAAACTGGAAAAAGAAGAAGAAGAAGAACCGATTGATGAAGAAACACAGCAGTTCAATTTCTGGACGCATCAGATTCACATTTTCTTTGTATGCAAGTTCTTCCCCGCGGTGGAGCGTCATCAGACGATTCAGTGTATGATTAAGCAGTATGAGCAGGCCATCAAGGACGGCTGCTGAGCACCGACATTTTGAACCTGCCGTAGATGGTGCTGATGGACGGCTGCTGAGCACCGACATTTTTAACCCGCTACAGGTCTAGATGAATAGCCGCTTAGCAGTGGTATTTTCAATCCAGTAAATTTAAGAGATTACGCCAAGTTGGATAGGATTGAGATAGGCTGGATGGTATGGGGTCGTTCGATGACTTGTTTCAGGGGTGATGGAATCAAAGAAATCCAGAAAATTTACGATTGCCGCAAAAAGCTGAAATTGTGTTGTAAAATGTAAAGATACAATTTAAATGCAATTTGGCCTAACATAGCTATTAGAGCAAATTGCATTGAAATTCAATTTTTTCTTTTCGTAAACTTTATGAGAGTAATGTTATAGGTCTTTACGTCGTACAAACGAGCTGCAACTCTGTACTAGCAAAGAAATTCGCTGTCGATTTGTAAAATGGAGCGATCGGATGGATGCCTTACATGGCCTATCTGTGATTGATTTATTGTTTATATCCCAAAGGACTCTTCAATGGCCTTGTCACTCAGCATTTTCTTATTTAGCTTTGATATTCTTGTTGAGATTGTGACGATAAGGCATTATATTTCATTAGGCCTATATTGTGCTGTAGACGACTTTTTTTTCAAAGACTGGATGCCATGTGCAATGTCGTGAACCTATAACAGCTGCTTGAGTGCCGATCTTACATGTAGCAGTGAATTAAGCTCGTGCGGAGGAAATTTGTAAACGAACGCGTAAGCGTGTAGGTACAAAATATGATCGTTCAAACTTTTAGCTTCAAATGAGCATCGATAATAATCGATCTCTCGATGATGCGAAAATGCGGACGATAATTGATTAGGTTATAATAATTATTGTTCCTGATGACTTGCGCGTATGGCGCCGTCAATCGAACGTTATGTACTACAGAGGGACACTTCTTGAACTTTCGTCGTGTCGAGTAGCGGGCTATTGCGAAATGAGAATTATCGATTAAGCACTTGTTGAGATGAGTGATTCTACTGCAGGCCTGCGTGTGGGTTATGGCCTGAGGGTCTGGCTCATCTGAGGTGGGCCCCTGAGCAATGAGAACGTTGAGGTGCTAACTCGGCTTCAGGCTAACAATTAGGAGAGAACGCGTCTATGCAGGAAAAACTAGGACATGCATGTACAGTACACGTAGCTATTGACAGGACTTGTCCAGTGAATTAGACCTACTTGTGTCGCAGTGGTGAGTCTCGTGACACTGGGTCGAACATCGGCCTATAACGTAACTTTCAGCACTACGTCGTTGTTTTAGTTAATTTCAACAATGCTGGTTATTTTTCGCTTTTCGTCTGTGGTGGATGAGTTGCTTTGTTGAAGTTGAGCAGAAAGATTATTGTTGTCGTCAGACTTTTGACAAATTAGCAATCTTATTGAACCTACTCGGTCTTTTTATTCGTTTGTTGTTTAGTCATCGTATCAAATGCAGATGGCTGTCGCCGTTTGTCGGTCATAGGATAGCGTTTGTAGGCCAAAACTAGCAGCCAAATGGTTTGGTTGACTTGCACACGTACATGTAGCCTATGTGTACTAAACCAACAGCGAGTTGGTGGTGCGTTTACGGCTATAATTAAAGATAACTATTAAGTCTATATTTTAGATTTAGAAGCTACGGTATTAAAGTCATACGGATACCGATTTCATTTTGTTGGATAAAATACCTAGCACGGATCGTATGTGATGTAACAAACTGATCTACACGCGCATCTGATATACGTTCAGCTTTGTCTGAACCGACTGTTTCAATACGACTGACGAGCTAACATATTGGCTAGATGCTGCATGGTGTACGGTGCATGGAGCGAGCCAGATGTCGTCACGGCACTCGATCAGCGCTGCCAACACTTAGTAGTCTGGGCTACATGCATGTAGCCTCATTGAGAGTGGGCACTGCGAAGAAATCTTGAAAACGCTACCTCTATGCTTTTTGTCGGCAATCTTGGTCTGTCTCGTGGTCAGCTGATGAAGTGGCATTGCTCAAGAGACGAGCGTACATGTACATGTAGCCTACAGCCTCTGACCACGTCGACTCGATACAGTTTTGTTTTGTGCGCTGAGGTCATTGTCACACTAAGTGACAGTCGCTGATTGACGCGGCAGAGATGTCTGCGGATTACGGTATAGCTTGTTTTAAAATCGTCCTTGAATTCTACGTTTTGGATCAATATAATTGACTATCCAGACCCGTGTTGTGTGATGAACGCGGCTTACGAAGTGTATGAATTTACTGATTTGTGGAAATAGAACACTATAAATATAGGCTCTGCGACAAGCCTTCATTAAACAGATTTTATGGTCAAAACGCTCAGAAAATAAACGCATTAGATCGACGGAAATAGTTACAACTAGAGAAACATGTCGTCAAACTGTTTACGCATTGTTGCACCCTTCGTTTTTTCGTCATTAAGATCCCGTTGACATTGCATCTAGTAAGAGAAAGGAACTGTTGACTACAGGTATAAGTAGAAAGGTGAAGAAAGAAGAGGATCGTGAAAGCAGTTATATGGTCGGTGGCACTATGCGGCTGAGACGTGGGCACTCAGAAAAGAGGATAGGAAAAGAATAGAGGCCTTTGAGATGTGTGTTTGGAGAAGAATGGAGAAAATTAGCTGGACAGAGAAAAGAGCAAATGAGGAGGTGTTGACGAGAGTTGGGGGAAAAAAGAGCACTACTGAACATCATTGTGCAGAGAAAGAAAAACTGGATTTGGCACGTGGTGAGAGGAGAGGGATTGATGAGAGAAATACTGGAGGGAAGCATGGAGGGCAAGAGGAAGAGGGAAGGAAGCGAGTGGGAATGATGGATGAGATACTGAAAGGAAAATCGTATAGAAACATGAAGAGAATAGCGGAGGACCGCCAGGTGTGAAGAGGTTGGACGCCAGGGACCTGCCCCTTGGCAGTGCAGTAGAGAGACTGCGTTGAGAGATTGCATTATAGTTCATTGCGCA
Organism: Chamaedrilus cognettii; assembly: GCA_034695025.1. Lineage (NCBI taxonomy): Eukaryota > Metazoa > Annelida > Clitellata > Enchytraeida > Enchytraeidae > Chamaedrilus > Chamaedrilus cognettii. The sequence goes on along the minus strand of JAQIWG010002158.1, from coordinate 2,273 downwards.
GGAACTGTTTCAATCAAAGCCTATATAAAAATGTAATCAAATTCATTATCACTTGGCTTCAAGCCGTTGTTCTGCTTCAGTTCACACGGCAGAGATGTACACCGTTCCCGCCAAGGTCAACGTCCAGGCCAAGGCGCTCATCAGCGCCTTCGAGAAGGGAGAAGTCCAGTCCCTCAGCGCCAGCAATGAGGGGGAGGACCCTGCCCCCCCTCGCCTTCTCCACCCCGAACTCTCCTCGGCCGAGCTGGCCGAGCCGGGTACGGCGCGCAAGCTGCTTCTCGCCTTCGAGACGAAGCGCCAGGAGTCGCTCACGTCCCCCCCGCCCCCCGGGGGGGCCAGGGGTCCCTTGTCGGGCGGGGTGCGCCTCAACCCCGAGCTGCTCGGGGGGTTCGAGCAGAGGGCGCAGGAGACCGCTGGGGGTGCGCAGGTTGTGGCGCCAGTCGTGAACGGAGATAGGGGCGCGGGGGCGCGTGAGAGCGTGGTGGGAGATGGGGGGGAGGTGTTGGTGGGAGAGGTGAGGGGTGTGGAGAGCGAGAGTGTCGAGACGACGACGACAGTTGTGACGACGACTGTGACCGTGGAGAACGGCGTATCGACTGAAGTCACCGAGGTATGGTTCGTCACTCATTGAGTCTGGTCCTTCGTTTAAATCACTAATCAGAGATAATACAGGCGTATCTGTGAAAAAAACCTGAAAAATGTCACTTTGTAATCAGAAATTAGATAAAATTTATAAATAGGTTCGCATGGATATATCGATTTACTTCTCAATTGATATATTTGTATACTAATTAATAATGATTAATAATAATAATAATAATTGATAATGTTGTGCGCATAAATTTTTGTGTCTCTGAAGGTAGAAGCTAATTTAGTTTGAGAATTGTAATCATTAAAGCCAACTTTAATTCTGCCAGCCAAACTGGCTTATAAGCAATAAATATTTTGTTATAATGCATGGCGCTAGTACAGGGTATATCTGTTGGTGTTTTAAGATTGAAGATTGAATGATGTATCGCCCAAGCTATTTTACCGCATGCTAGTCTACTTGATTTGTGTTAGGGTCTTTATCATTTCAGACAATGTATCCTAAGCAAATTGTCCTGGGCGCTAATGATTAGACTCAGAAATAGAATTATAAAACTATGTTGACCCAATCATAAAAAGTAATTTAGAAATGACAACGGTGTAGGGCCTAATTAATGGCCCAACATTGAATAGGATTTGGTTAAGCTCTCATACTGACATACAATAGGCAATGCTAAACAGTGATTGTTGTTGATGGTTATGAAGTGCACTTTAACAGCCTGATAACCTTTAGAACTAATGTGGACGTCAAGAGATTCACTACATTGATCTGCAGAGCCCGCTGATAATAACTAGAAGCGTTATTGTACTCACAGAGAACTGCCTGCATTGCATATATATCACATTGCTGACATAAGTAATATAGCGGCCTGACGAATATCCTTTATTAATCTTCGGTCTAGATCCTGCATATCCGCTGTAGTCAAGTCTGTGCACGAATAAGGTGTGAACAGTCATTGTATAGTTAATTCATGAATAAGATAATATCAAATGGATGAGTTGGTTATTTCGATATTCTACAAGTCTTGTCCGTGATGAAATTCTTCAGTATTATCATAAATGCGCAATACTGTAAAACATGAAATTTTTCCTGTGCATGCAATTTGTGTAAATTTCATGTTTGATAGTAATCTGTTGGATGATGCAGAGATGCTTTGCTGGGTGCAGGAGACGACAACAGCTGAGGTGGTGGAGGAGACGACTAGATCTGCGACAGAGGTAGCCGTGGCGTCCCAACAGCTGCAGGCCTCCGCTCCCCTGCAGGCTGCTGCTGTAGCGAGTGTAGCGGCGGAAAAAGCCGCTACAGCTGCGGCTGTCGACAGCCAATCCGTCAGTGGTTTATTCCAACTACAGTCGATTATTATTACAAATAGGCTGTCGAGTCGTTTTGCTGATTCTTGCGTATTAATTCGTGTTGGTCGTCACCTAATTTGATTCGAATTTTTGACAAGACCTATTCTTATTCTATGTATAAGCGTTTCAAATTAATTATTATTATTGCTAGACCATTTATGATAATGAAGTAATATTATCATAACGATTATTATCACAATTAGCGCTTGTTTTGATGAATGTTGAAAAATGGAATCACTATAAAAAACGACCCCACTTTGATTTTCTGTCTATTTTTGATAATATTTTCTACTATCTCTGATCGCCTGGTTATTGCTCTGTTGTATTAAATT
>JAQIWG010002157.1:0-21362 GCA_034695025.1 Chamaedrilus cognettii | reverse complement strand
TCAGAACTTGTGTCAAATTATCTTAGCTGCAATCCCTGAAAATTTCAAGGAAATATATTTACTTTTGGCCGAGTTATCGCGAATTCGCTAGGGGGTTGTTTTTTTACGCACCCTGTATACGGCAGCACCAATCGCGATCGCATCACGCCGCTGATGCGCGACATGCTGCACTGACTTCGATTCGCGCTGCGCGTCACCTACAAACTGTATGATAAGGCGCTTAACCGTCCTCGTTACCTCATCGAACTTGTTGTGCTGACCGCGAACACTGCGACTTCAAGGCGATTCAAGGCGTTCTGCAGAGGGACACCCCATCATACAGCCTCGGAGCAGACTCAAGTTTGGCTTTCATGGTATCTCTGTTGCAGCTCCGCAGGCCAGAAACATTCTGCCGCTACACGTCAAGACAGCCCCCTCCTTGGCCCTATTCACGGAGAGACTCAAAACTGAACTCTCTATCAGATCATATTTGTAAGTAATTTGGCTGTATAGCAGGTTTTTATTTAAACTGTTGTTCTTTGGCGGGATATGGGGTTCTTCCATGTGAATTATCGAACTGAAATTTTTTCTGACTGTTGTAATATTGGTTGTGTGCAGCGGCTTTGTGATGACTTCGGTCATGTTACGGCGCTCTAAAAATATTGTCCAAACATTATTATTATTATGATTATACTCAAAATGCAAGCGATTCTGTCCAAGCTCTAGTCGAAAAGGCTGCAAAGTTGACTGATGTATGTAATACGCCATCTCAATGGCATACGTTATGCCATACGTATGGCCAAAAATGGCCTACCTTACAACGTAGACGAAGTGGGATGAGAAATGACAGATTTCTCATTTCTAGCTGGCCAATACAGTCGCACTCTGAAATTCGTAATTCGTGGTACGTCAGCCACGATTAAGACGATGCAGGTTCAAGCGAACTTCCAGATCTTATTTTTGTGAAACATAGGTATCTTGAAGAAAACTGTGAGTCCAGCCCGCAGGCGCGTAGCACCTGGTTCCCGAATCTTCTGTAGTTTATGCAAAAAAAACAGTATCCAATGTACATGTTCAACGTGTTTTTTCGTTGAACATACCTCGTTGAACATACCTCGTTGAACCTCGCGAGTACCATGGTTTCTACTCCGAACTAGAAATGTCAAGGAATAACGCGGAAGGGATGCAGTGTGATGATGAAAATAAAGATGCACATCCTGTTGCTATAGCTGATGCAGCCTCAAAGCCTGCCGAGTCTGTTAAGACCGCCAACAAGGCACTGCTGAGATCGTCAAGATCGTCAAGAGAACAGCGCCTGCTGAGACTGTTACTGCCGTCAAGAGAGCAGCGCCTGCTGAATCTGTTAAGACCGACAGCATACAGTATGTAGCATACTACAAATAGCAGAGCCTGCTGAGTCAGTCAAAACCGCCAAGAGAACTTAGTCTATCACTTGCTTAGTCTATGACGATCGCCACAACAACAGCGCCAGATGCTTTGAAGAATGTAGCGATCAACAAACGAAAGAACTAAAATCGCAACGCATGGGGAGAAACACTGATTTGTCCATTCTGAAGTTTAGTCAAGTTAGCTTATCTACACAGTGCAGGCGAAGTTTAAGCTGATAATGGTATATTTGTGACTCTTTAACGAAGTGCCGCAAAAGTATTGGTTTAAAAAATAAAGAATTGTGATAATCATATAGGTGCTTTGCTCTTGCCAGAGCTTACAAGCACAATAATTGTTGTTATCTTCGAAAAGAAAGTATTATGTAAATTGATTCATCAAGAGCACTGTAGTCGTCGGCCTAAGTCCATCATAATCTTCTCATAATCCAATAATGGTTAAGCGTAAACAGCATTTTTTCTCTAATATATTTGTAGTAGTATTTAATGCAGATATATTTAATATTTTGAATATTTTCATATTCTATGCATCTACTACATTCTTGATGCATGATCACTACATTCGTGAAAGCATCTGGCGCTGTCCTTTTGTCGATCGTGATAGACTAAGCAAACGCTGTTCTCTTGACGGTCTTGACTGACTCAGCAGGCTCTGCTACATGTAGTATGTTGTCGGTCAGAACAGATTCAGCAGGCTCTCTTGGGGGTCGTAACAGTCTCAGCAGGCGCTTACTAAAATTTGTAGTAACGTTTGGGAATGTTATCGCTAAAATGGTATGCAGTCTGGGACTCAAGTCTGGTCATCAAAACTTATAATAGTTGTACCAACAAAATAATAAAAAAATCCACTACACAATCTAGAACTCAAGTAGGCCTAAAGGTTACTTTGCAATAGTTGTACCGACAAAAACAAGAAAGAGTTATTATTAAACTATATAATCTCTGTCTGTCAGAATCTGTCTGTCACGGTTTGTTTCTCGCTCTTTCTCTGTCTGTCACGTTTCTGTCACGTCATAAGTCTCTCACGTCGATAGAGGCGCCACTGGCGCGTCGCCGCTACGGCGTAGCAGGCGACCCGTAGGTCCAAGGGCTACAATGCCTGCGACCGAGTCGAAGGCTTAAGGCTTTCGCACACCATACAAACATAAATATAACACTATAAAGCTTCAATAAAAGAGTGTTAAAAATATTTGGTCCACCAATTCAGTGTCGTTATCAAAAGTATTCATAACCTTCTGTATTGTGGAATAAACAAAACAAAATATTCAGAAATTATCAGGTTAAAAACCTGATGGATTATGAATAGTTTAATTTGTTTATTAAAGTCATTGACTTTACCACATCAACTACATTGATTGTAGGGCCTATGCAAGCCCTATGCCACATGCATAATTCACCAACAAATGACATTCATAGCCATGTAACTGTTCAATTTTAATACAATAGTTACGAAATATGCATGGAATTAATTCGTTGTGTTGCATAAATTTATGCACGAGTAATAACAATTCACTCTTAAATAGAAGATGAATTAGTTGAATATCAAACTTGGTATAAAGCAATCGTACAGGAGTAGAAATTAGCGCTCTCTACATGATTCTGAGCAATTTATTATTTATCACAGAAAGTCTTTCCAGATAGCTTTAATATGTGTTACAATACAATTCAATACCATACTATTGCATGAGGGTATGCTAAGGCAAAATGTACGTTTTTTCAAACAAGCATTAGGCATCTTATCTCGCATTCTGTATACCTTCAAATTTTTATGATTTTTTGTATACATATTCAATATGCTCGGTCCACTTAAGCTTGTCATCAATAGTTATTCCTAGGTATTTGCAAGAAAAAGACGGTAAATCGTTAAACCATTCATAGTCATTAAAACCATGCATATCATTTAAAGCCTTAGCACGCGTACTAGGGCGAAATCGCATGTATCGAGTAATTCAACATTCAAACTCAGTTTATTGGCTAAGAACCATGAATTTATATCGCACAGGTAGTCTTAAGGAAATTAAAATTTTTATTATGCACAAATAAATTCGTACCGTCTGCATAAAGTTTCAATTTTGCATCACAGCCTGCACTGCATGTGAAATGCCATTCATACAAATAATAAAAAGTAGCATTCCAAGGACGCTGCCTTGAGATACACCACAAGTTATGTTGGCAACTTTTGAACAATGACCAGATATAGATATGAACTGGGATCCATTCCTTTAATAGCTTTTAATCCAATCGTACATAATTCCCCTTATTCCATAATGATGTAGTTTGTGAAGCCGAATATCATGCAAAACAGTATCAAATGCCTTCTGTAGATCGAAAAAAATACCGGCTACAAAATGACTACTGTCCAGCCACAATTAATTTATCAATTTATTGTGAATTTTATTATAGCCCGACAGAAGGTCGTGAGATGGGCGCCGTAGGCGTCAGACAAACTAGTTTGATATAACAAAATAAAAATATATAAATTTCAAAATTACACTTCAAAATCATATTTGAAATATATTTTAAGTAACACAAATTATATACATCGTGACCGGATGAAAATGATAACACTATGTCATTACTCGGTCAAAAGTTGTCGGATCGGTCTTAACTTTTGCACAAAACAACTGTGGCCATATCTACACCAACCTGGAAATATGTAATGAAATGCAAGCAATTTTGACAAAATTATGGCTGTTTTTAAACAGTACCAGAAAAAAGTTTCCACATTAGTCGGCACCTATTGTGTCCAAGTGACGACCAAGCAGATCATAAATTCAGTCACAACTGATATTCAAAGTGTCCACCTTGTTTGTGTCCAAATTACAGAAGACGTGATTATATCCGCTAAATCCTCAGATATTGGAGTTCGGAGTCTACAGCTCTCCTGGAGGAGCGCATACCGGAATTTGTCACGTTAATCATCCACTCGCTCCATCTCACTCGTACGCTTGAAAAATGGAGTCGTTTGATCACAAAATCAGCGATCAAGTGATCAAACAGTGGCGTCCCCGTCTTCTGTCATGTGCACGCGAACAAGAAGAACACTTTGAATATCAGCTGTGGCTCAATGTCCGGACTACTTGTTTGTAACTTGACAGTTACGCACGCAATGCGCAGCAACAAATGTTGGAAATCTTTTTTCGTTTTTTTTAAGCAGTCATTATTTTATCAACATTAGTCGCATTTCTCTACAAATTTGGAAGCTGGTGTAGAAATGGCCACAGTTGTTGTGTGTCAAATTTCAGACCACTCTCATAACTTCTGACCGAGTTATGACAAGTTCAAAGCATTATCATCTTCATTCGGACAGGGTGTAATGTAAATTAGTAAGAATGTACACCGTGTCCCGATGAAAATAACCACACTTTTTCAAGTTATCACAACTCGGTCAAAAGTTATCAGATTTTTCTGAATCTCTATACACAACAACTCTAGCCATATTTACAAAAAACTTCAAAATTGAGAGAGAAATTTGAGCAATATTGACAAAATTATGGATGTTTGAAAAAAAGTACTGAAAGAATGTCTTAACATTAGTTGCTGCCTATGTGCCTACTCTCAAGTTACAAACAAGAAGTCCAGAAATTTCGTCACAGCTGATGTTCATAGCCTCCTCCTTGTTTGCGTACACATGACAGAAGACATGGGTCTATCCGCGAGACCCTCGGATATGGAGTGCAGAGTCTACACCTCGACAGGAGGAGCGTGTTTATCATACTGGCCTGCGCGACGTTAATCACCCGACGACTCGTCTGTGAAAAGTGGCCACTATTTTATCACAAAATCATAGATCCAGCAGTCAAATAGTGGGGTCCCCGTCTTATGTCATGTGTACGCGAACAAGGAGGACACTTTGAACATCAGCTGCGACTAAATTTCTGGACTGCTGCTTTTAACTTGACAGTAGGCACACAATAGGCAGCAACTAATGTCGGAAACTTTTTTTTCGGTACTTTTGTTAAAGCAGCCATAGTTTTGTCAAAATTGTTGCCTTTCCTTTGTTGTCAAATTTTTAAGTAGGTATATGGCTACAGTTGTTGTGTATAAAGTTTCAGACCAATCTGATAACTTTTGACCAAGTTATGACAAGTTTAAAGTGTGTTCATTTTCATCGGGACACAGTGTATATTCTTTATCATATTACAATCTCAGTTTCTGCAAATAGCCATTCGTGATAGCCACAACATGTTTTTCGTCTAACAATTTACAAGAAGCATGTTACACTAGTTGTGTCCTGTACCATCGATTTTTGAAGAAGTCATTTTATAACATTTCGTCAGCTGAGAATCAGCAGGCTGTATGTCATACAGTAATGTATTGGACATACTGCCTGCTGGTTTTCAGCCGACGATTTGTTCGCAATCTAATTTATTTCTCTTTCACAATCTGTGACAAATTTTCTTAGCTACAAACTCTGACAATTTTTAATACAAGTATAAAAGATTGGATAGTTTATCGCGATTTCGCTTGTGGCATCTTTTAATAAGCATGTTGCATAATAAAACCAGATCAATGCAATGCTATTGTAGCCGACTTAGGTCTGAAGGCCGGTGTCATGTGATACAGTATCCCACAAAAAAAGTATCCCCACGGATAATCCCGGACAGTGTCAGCTGATATAAAGTATCCCGAGGGAATGACTATTTTGGTCCCCAATCGTGAGGGATTATCTCCTAGGATACGATAGAACACCTAATCCACACAATACTCTTACATGATCATGAACTTTTTTTTTTTAAACTCTCACATATATAAAAACATAGATAAATCTGTGTAAATTGTGTAGGAAATGTGATAATTGGAACGTCGAACTAACAAACTATTATGTATCTTTTATTCACACAAAAGTGTAGTTTTGTGTCAATCATATATGAGGCCTGTGCATGCCAATCATTATTGGCATAATGAGGCAAAACTTTTAAGAAAATGTTAGTGTCAACCTCTAACATATCAGATGATCATTAAACATTAATCGTATTATACGTTGCGGGAATGTCAAGGACAAATTTTGTGGATCGTTCCATATATAAGTAGCCAGTCGCTGGGTTTTTTTAATTGGCGCCACAAATTTAGCGGCCAAGCAAGTTTAGTTGGCGACAAGCAGTCTAGACGGCATGTTGCTGAGACGGACAATGACGTTGTCACGAATATTGATTAGTTTATATGGACGGACCGTCGCGTGTCCATGATATTGTTCTTTACACCAGAATTCCACAAAAAAAAAAAAAATTAGGGACAGTGTGTGGCACAAATAATTCATACAGGCCGGTATGTATACAGTCCTGTTCTGTGCATGGGAGCCCACAGAGAACCGATCGTAATATAAACTGGTGAGGAGTGGTGGTTGATCATGTGAAGTTTCACATGGGTTCCGAAACAAATTGCGTTCAATGAATTTGAAGACAAAAATGAGACGATGAAGACAACGAGATGAAGACGGAAATTTCCATACCCTAAAGCGCTATATATTTTCTGACGTCACATTAGTGATGTTATCGCCACAAAATTATCACAAGATGTTGGAAATAGAATTTCCAACGAAGCGTATATCTCTGATTTGTAATATTTCGCAAATTAAAACGGCAGCGACAGGCTACTTATACGGCTACGTAACGACTCTCGTACTTCAACTGTCAAGTAGTAACACTACAGCGACATCCTGCTGAGGTCGAGTCTAAATCGTTACAACACGGGGCTGAGCCTTGCATCCTCGTTTCTTCACAACCACTTTCGCAGAGGGTATAATCGCATCGGCCTCGAAACAAATAGTCAGATGCAGACGCAGGCGACCCGATATCCACATCGAGCGACGCACCAGCCATGTGATATCCCCGGACGCCATCTCGAACTCAAAAGCCGCATCATGAACGCTTTGTTTCTTTGAAAAAAGTTTCTTTGAAAAAAGCTAGACGAGTATAATCTTATGCAATTGCTTTGGATGGGCCTAGTTCCTAACCTAATTGTTTTAGCCAGAACCTTTATACTCACGATGACATTATCGCAGTACTTTGCATGTCAACTCATTCCGGAAAAATATGCCTTTTACATATTAAATGTCACATAGCTGCTTATGTCTCCGAGTTCAACACGACTAGAGGGTAATTGATAGATTTAGCTGCTAAGACCTCGGCGCCACGAGATGCGAGTGAATGATTTTCCAAGTGGCCTTCGTCTATCGGTAGAGTACTAGTATCTGTCTTTGCAATCTTCACTTCAAACGTAAGAATAGCCATATTTGACTTCTCAGCTCATTCCCGACTTGAAAGCCTTTACCTCATAAATATCAGATAACAGTTGCTATCCGAGTTAAGCGCGACTAGAGAACATGATTGAGGTACGATTGAGATTTTTTGAACCGTCAACATTGGACTTATAAGTTGATCTGCTGCAAAGCGCTCGAAATGACTTCAATTAACAATATCGTCATTGTTATCTTCACTTCACAATGACATCCGATTGGACTGCTTTTGTTAGTTTTTCTCATCCTTCAGATCCAAGAGACGCAAGAGATGCAGGATTTCATAGTTACTATAATTTCTATTTGCTATGATGGCACCTAAAAGTCTGACGGGGATAAATTTCTTATGAGTAATTATGAGTAGCAGTTGATGAAAAGTGGAGGGTTAGTATAATACGAATGATAAATAGTACGTTACGGGGGGTGGAATATTACGCCAGAGGATAATCCTGAACGGTATACAGAGCGCGGAATAAAAAATATACCCCTAGCGAATTCGTGATAACTCAGTCAAAATTTAACATTTTTCCTCCATCTTTCAGAGATTGTAGCTAAGAAAATTTGACACAAGACTTGAAAATTGCAAGTGAAAATATCGTTGCGTTAAAAGTTATGAAAGTTCTACAAAAAAAATCAAAAAATCATTTTAACCAACACATTATTACGCATGCGAAGAGCATAATGATGCTTGTCGGTCTCAGAAATTCGTCGCCAAACTGGCCACATCAAATTACCTTGACTACCGACAATGGGGTGCGATGCTTGAATAGAATCAGATCCACAGACCCAATGCAAAGACAAAGGTAGAACTGAAAGCGAATCAAGACGCGATCTTAACTGACTTGCGCCGTAGGAGTCCATGAACAAAACCATGCAGGCTGGCAAACAAGAAGACATCACGAGCATCATTCATCAGAGCAGATGGCGAACACATAAATTATCAAACTTAGAGGCCTGTTGTTGACCTAACCAGTTGATTCCTTTAGGACTGCCAATTTATCTGAGTGATTCAAAGCACTACGACCGAGAGGCATCGAATGTCTTCGCATGCGTAAAAACGTGTTGGTCAAAATGATTTTTTGACTTTTTTTGGGAGAAGTTTCATAACTTTTGAACGCAACGATATTTTACCTTGCAAGTTTCTAATCTTGTGTCAAGTTATCCTAGCTACAATCGTTGTATAAATATGGAAGTAGAATGTTCAATTTTGACTGAGTTATCGCGAATTCGCTAAAGGTAAATTTTTTATGCCTAACTCTGTATATCATCCGGCCGGATACTCTATTTCAATGGGCGGATATTCTAGTGCCGGGGATACTTTATTTTGTGACACCGGCGGGAGAGAATGGAATCTGCGCCAATCCATCTTGGCTCTCTCAGGTGGATCACCTACAATAAAAAAACTTAAAAGAAGTTGAGATTTTCATTTCCGTTAAAACACGAGCTGGTCGCGATTCGCCGATTCTTGTAAATGGATTATATTCCCCGTTAGCGTTAACAAGTTATAATAGGGCTGCGTTATGATTAGGGCTGCGTCTTGATTAGGGCTGCGTTAGGGTTAGGGCTACGTTAGGGTTAGGGCTGCTTTAGGGTTAGGGCTAGCTTTAGGGGTTTAGGGTTAGAGTTAGGGTCAGTTTAATGGTTAGAAGTTACGTTAGGGTTTGGTTATCGGTTTGTGTCAGGGATTATAGTCAGGTTAGAAATTGGGATTGGTAGTTAGGGTTGCGTCTAGGGTTAGAGGTCAGGGTTGAGTTAGTCCATAGGACGGTTAGGGTTTAGTGTAGGGTTAGGGCTACGGTCTGGTTTAGAGTTCGGCAACTGGGCGGGGCAATTTTTTTAGAAGAATGTAAAATTCTGTGAGATTTTAATTGACCATTAAATCCAACTTTTGATTTAACGGTCGATAAAAATATCAACTTATATTAAGTTGTTAGAAAAAAACTGATCCACCTGAAAGAGTCAAGATGGGTTGGCGCCGATTCCATACTCGCGGCCGGCGGCTAAAATAACCAAGCAAAATAAGAGGTACTGACTATATATAACCAGTTCCTAAATAAGTCGATATATTATGTACTACGCTACAATCTTGGAAAACATCAAGCAAAGCGAATAATTGCTAACTGAGTTAGCCTATAAATATTTTACTTTTTTTATTTTCTATGGGCGTATTCAAATACGCTATTGATTTTGACATACCTGTCTTCTGCGATCTTGGCAGCTGTTATCTTGTTCCGTTAGGCTTATATTTAGAAATATGCCCTTTAACCGAAGAAAATCATATAATATATTTGGACTGCTATTCTAAACTCGGCATGCAATTATAAGTTCGAGACTTGCATGTTTGAATGGTCCTGCAGCTCAACTGCTCAACAATGCCAATAATACCAATGACTACCAATTGACTATAATAACAGGCAAGGGCCCAATCGACATAGGTCTAAGCCTATTATTAGCGCACCGCACGAATGCAGCAGGAATGCAGGTCACCATAAGCTTCGATCCATGGGGGTCTGAATCGCTGCACCTCACAATATGAGTTTTGTCCCACTCATTAATCCAGCTTCAATATCATGTTCACAATTTCCATTATTAGTAGTTGAATAGGAATTGAATTTGAAATTAATTTAGTGAAGAAATGAAAAATGGGAATGGAAATGATTTGATAATGGAATCAGGAAAAGATAAAAAAAATTATTCACAATTGAATTATTAATTTCTAAAAAATTATTTGTGATAAAGATTTATTGAAAATATTTATTAGCTTTAAAGACCTATTCATGAGCAGTTTAGGTTCACAAAAACTCATTGTTAATAATAGTCAAGAAATTCCAAAATTATCATAATGTCGACAATAGCACGAAATTTAACAGCAAGCATTTATATTTAGCAGCAACCGCACGCCACGGCTCAGGATCTGTTGTTAGCTAATGTCTCATATCAAGCAGTATGTGTATATTTTGCTCTGCGATGCGGTCACAGGCCTAGTGCAGTTGACACAGGCAGTAGGTTCGCGCATCCGAATGCTGAAGTTTTCATGAATTAGTCCATTGGCCTGCCCAAATTTAGGTACCACCCAGAGGTGCAATTCAAAGTTTTGTTGGTGGTAATTCATTTATTCCATCCCCATGAACTTAAAAATATGTGATAGCCGTTTCAAATGCCCACCTGTTCTTGAATAAAATACTTGTGTATTGGATTCACAGAAATAATTCATTATTATTGTCTAAGGTATTAAAATGCATAGAACTTTTGTGTTAAACATTTTTTTGGCACGTTTGGATTGATTCGGGTGTTAGCTACCTGGAAATGTTGAGGATCAATCCTTCTGGCTCGTAAATCCGCCCTTCGTTAGTTTTTGCCTAAGAACTACTCAGGCAGTTGTTATTTTAGATATTTTCGACCACAATTCGCATATGCATAACAAAACATCTGTGTTAAAATCTTTCACAGACGTCCTAGATTAAATGTAGTCAAATCTTGAATTAAATAGCCTCCTTCATATCATGATTTTGACCGCCATCTTGAAAAACCAAAATGGCTGCCTTTAAATGCGTCAATTGCAAAAAAGTGAAATTAATCAGAAACTTATATTATCTAAGATGTGATAAGTCGGACTGCAATCGGACTTATCATGTCCCAAAGTGATATAATAATTAAACGAAAATGCAACCCAATTTTCAAAATGGCTGCAATCAATCAATCACTGTCGGAGAACTTATATAGCACCATAACATGACCTAATTCATCACAAGGGCGCTTTGCAGTCACACATACCCATTCTAGCAGTTCAAGCTACTGTCATGCACTGTCACATAGGAGCAAATGATGAATATAATGCTATGAAAGAGTCAAGCTCTTGCATATACACTTGACTACGGATAGGAGCGATTAAATAGTTCAGCTTTTAGTCTTTCACTGAAGATGTCGAACGAGGGAGCCGACTTATCATGTAGGGGTAAGTTGTTCCAGGCCTCGGGGGCGGCCGGTTAGAAACCATAATCTCCAAACTTCAATCTTCTGCGAGGACGCATGATATCCTTGCTGTCCAAGAAACGAAAGCGCCTCTGTGACGTATTGTTGAGAGTAGGCACAACCAGATCGGTTAAATAAGATGGAGCATAGTTGTGAAGTGATTTGCAGACCAGAACACACAGCGTATACGTCACTCGTTGTGTGAATCACAGCCAATGTAGCTTGTCGCGAATCAACGGCGTTATGTGGTCTCGCTTGGTCCCCCCCATAGAGAAGACGCGCTGCATCAAGACTTTGATGTCCCTGATTGGGGTATATTTGATGACACGATTTACCCATAACATCCTGTGACTCTTTTGCCATCTGCGTTGCGATTTTTAATACATCGCATCGGCCTTCTTTCGTGGCAAGCTTACTCATAAATTGCTTTCTTCTAGCTCAGTCTATAGGCCCATCAATTATCCTCTGTTTACGCCTAGATCCCGCGGCCTTAACTGACATAGGGATATATAGGCTGGGAAAATTCTATGTATTCTAAACCTATGTTCTAAACCTACGATCTTCAGCATAGATAGCGAGCATTTCGTTCTGCTCGTTGTCTACAGGCCTGGGAGTCAGCCTCCTACAACGTAGTTGCTTGATGAACTGGAAACTTCGTAGCGAAGCTGATCGTGACAAAGGAAGCGCTAATCGTAACAGGCGACACCAACGTGAGACTCGGCAGATCAACGGACCTAGCTCGGTCAGTTTCTCTCTGCTTCTCGATGACTATCTGATACGGCCACACGTTACGGTCGCAACACATTCGCAGGGAGGCACCCTCGATATCGAAATTACGCGCGACGCCCCCGCTGACACGTGGATTCAGAAAAACGAAAACCAGTAGAATGATCATTATAACTCAACTAATCGATTTAAACGAAACTTTAAATAATAATACCAGACAGATTTGCGACTATAATGAATTCATAGTTTGTATCAAACTGTCTACAATTAGCTGCTACATACACACGAAGACGGCTAAGCCGTTGTTTGACTGACGCATCAGTAACGCGCTGTCAATGTCATGTCCCGGACATGACATTAAACTATGCCCGGCAGTCCTGCCCCTGCTGCCACCAGTGTGGCAGGTTGGATGGCAGGAAGGGTATCCGGTCCACAAAACTATGCTCCAACAGGCCACGGGCAAAACGAAACATGACCCTGTGCTCTTGGCTCGAGTCCGGGAGTGTGTTAGAGATAGGGCGGGTAGCGGTAGGAGGGCGTTTAGCGGGCTTGCAGGCTAAATTGCCGGGCTTTCGGGGGTCGACCGATTTGTCATCATCTTCTTAATTGGTTAAGTGTCGGCTTAACTGTTTTCTCCCCCTGAAGGCCTCTCATATCCCGATTCCCTCGTAGGACCGGGGTACGTGAGGGCATGTGTCCGTGGCCGCATACGTCCAACCTGTGTGCTGGCATGAAAAATTGACGGGAAAACGGAAACGATGATGCTGGTCCAGCTTTTCTCACTGATTCACGATGTGCTGTTATGATTAAAAGCGCACTGCAAGGAAATGAAGATACCTTTTTAACGAACAGCGGTACAATATCATAGGCCACGAGGTTGAAAGTTTCATGTAAATTGATTGACAATTGGTTGATTAACAATGATCATTCTACTGGTTTCAATTTTTCTTAATCACCGTTTAATTAGAACCTTCGTTCTGCTTTCTGATCACCTGCTGTTTAGTTGGACATTGCGCTCTACAAAGCCAGATATTACTTTGAGAACGATCCAGACGCGAAATTGGAAGACTATTCATCACGATGCGTTTCGCGCCGATCTGGCCTATTGCTTCCTGGATGCGATGCGGCGTAGGATCATGCGACGAACATGGGCGATCTCGGTGCGCTCGTCGAATTCTACGACTGAATCATTGCACGCTCATTGGATAAGTACGCCCCTCACACCGAAGCGACGTTTCGCGAGCGGCCCTCTAGCGAGTGGTTTGAAGACGCTTGCCGAGACGCCAGGACTCATACGCGCTACCTCGAGCGGCGTTTCCAGCCAACTGCTGCTGTTGCAGACAGGCTGATCTGAGAGGCAAGTTTGAAGACTCTGCATGTGCTGTTCGACGCTAAGCGCACCGAGGCCACAATGAGTCGCATCAAGCAAGCTCAGGGTGACTCGGGCGACCTGTTGCAAGCGCTCGAAAAGACTACGGAGATCACGACCACCAAGACGGAATACGTCCATTCTGCTGACGACTTCCAGAACTTCTTCGCAAGCAAGATCGCCATCATACGTCAAGAGGCGGCAAACGCTGCGCCTCGGGTCTACGCGGCAGTGCCGCCTACAATTCTGTCTCAGTTCGATACGGTGCTTCCTTCACACGTCATCGCGCTAATAAATGCAATGCCATGTAAGCACTGGGACATGGAACCGCTGCACGCGTGGCCTCTCACAAATGCTGATATGTGGTCGCACATTACCTCGCAGCGCTCTTTAACCTATCATTGTCAGCTGCTGTTGTCCCAACTAGGATGAAAATAGCGACAATTGTGCGGCTACTGAAAAAAGGTTAGTTTGGATCCAAGTGAGCTAAAGAACTATCGACCAATTTCATACCTCTCCTTCTTCTCCAAACTATTGGAGCGCTTAGTTTCTTCGCAAATAATAAAATACTCTGACAAACATGATCTGCACACTGAGCAGAATAGTCAGTATAGCAGTAGGGTGGAGTTCAGTAGAGAAGTTGAAGTTGAAGATAGACAGCGGCGTCCCTCAGGGGTCCGTCCTCGGTCCCCTGCTCTTCATAGCGTACACGGCGGACATCTTCAAAATCATCCTGGTGGCTAAATGGGTGTGCGCTGCTGACTAAATGGTCTCGGATATGCAGACGACACACAAGCTTACGACACTACGACACACAAGCTCTCGCTGCAAGCCGTGTGTTACCCCGGATCTGCGCTCCAGAATGCTGAGGTGCATCGATGACATCACTGTCAAGCTGTCTGCTTCAAGCCGACTAAAGTTTAATCCCGACAAGACGGAGCTCATGTGGTGCGCCACCAGTCGTATTCAGCACCAAATAGACACGTCGCCCTTCATCATCGGCCACGCATTCATCAAGCCAGTTTAAGGTTCAGCTGCTGGGTGTTATGCTCGACAGCGACTTATCCATGTCCTCTCATGCCAGCCAGACGATCAGCGGATGTTCCGTCGACTCAAGTCGATCCGTCGCTCGCTCCCCATCGAGACCATAAAGACTCTAATCAGTGCCCTAGTCTTCTCCCGCTGCGACAACGAAAACCGTTTTTTCGCTGGCATGCCATAAAAACAAGTGGACCGTCTGTGTATTTGACAAGGATTGATTGATTGAGACACAGGGAGCTGAAAAAGAATTGCCCTGATGTAATTGGTCGTTGGCTGCTTGACTCACAGATATTGTCTACGCGCTGGCATCGCATCATTATGATTGGTAAAACATCGACAAGAACTAGAAGAGTCATTTCTGCAAGTAACCAGTAATCGATCGCATACTAAAAATGAGTGAACCTTGCATTTCTAGCCTCATTCTTCTTTCAGAAAATGCGTCCATGCTCAATATTATCTGAGTGACCTCGCGACAGCGCTAAGTCAGAGCCTTGATGGCAATAATAACGATATAAACAAACATTGCGACAAAATGGCTCTCATCGGTGTTTACTCTAGTTGATAGGGAAGATTGTCCTAGACTTCATCTGGTGTAAGCTCTGCTAGTAATTTATACAATTCACTATATGAAGTTATTTATCTACAAAAATTCAATGAAGATGCTAAATATCTTGTGAATTTCTGTTATAATTTACACTGCGCATTGCGCAATCATCTATTATAGGCCTAATTACTACATGTATGAAGCAAAATGAAAGCGAATTATCGAAAATAGTGTAAAAATCTGGATAGAGTAACTCTTTCGTTGATTTCACTGAATGCTGCTACTCGACGCAACAAAATATTACAATATCTAAAGAGATGTAAGATCTGGATGTAAAATGAGGTGTAAACCAAAGTAGTCTACATTGTCAATCTTTAATCTTGATGTCTGATCCACTTAATATTTGTAGCCCATTAGGCTAAAGATGTAGTATGCCTGTGTATATATGCCTATTCTACGCTGACAACGTTTAGTAAAGTTGAATTTAAGAGCTTAAGATTTAATCCTATGGCTTACATACACATAATACAAAATAGCCTAACGATTTCAAAATACCTTAGAAAACGGATGGCTGAAATGTGCTGACTGACTGTAACAGTTGTAGACTTATCGCTGATCAATGGGCTACTTAATCAATAGGCCTATGTTGACATGTGTTAGCAAATGAGGAGCATGTACAACTTTATACATCTGCTTAACATCAGGTTTACGCTAATGTAACTCCACATTTTTCAAAAACCACAGAATTAAAATTTTGTACGCCTAAATCCACAGATTATCACTCAACACATTAGTTCACATTGCCTCCCACTACACACTGCTTATATTAAGGTCTGACTTGACATCAAATTTTAACGCCTTACGTAATTCACCCAGTCTACACCTATAATACACCATGAATTATAATTACTTAGGATTATGCTACGAAGCTTCGGCCTCTCAATGCAGCTGAAATCTAACCGAGCTGGAGATAATCTCTTTCACGTTGATTTGTTGCAATTTGGGTCAGGTCAGGCTATCTACTAGGCCTGCTGTAACAGCTCGTCAGTCAAATTTGACTTCGCGTAGTCCTTGCGCAGACAGCGCGTAGACAATGGCTGCGAGTGAAACTTCCAGCAGCCAATTGCATGACAGCAATACTAGTTTTCAGCTCCCTGTTTCAGCTCCCTGTGTCCCAATCAATCCACCGTTGACAATTACGCGGACCGTCTACAGCGCTTTCTCAATGCATCGGCAAGGCCTATCTAGGCACGGACCGACCATGTCACTTCCCTGCTGCGAGACAGGCTTCACTGGCTGCAAATCAGCCAGAGCATCACTTATAAACTGTGCCTAATCGTCTACAAGGCGCTGCACTCACGATCACCGGCGTATATACGCAACTCGTGATCCCATTCAGCGTTAACGCTGCCATATGATTGTATATGAAGTCTGATTATATATATATATATTTAAAATGTATTAAATTTCAATCCCCAACCAACATATTGAAGAAAATGTCGTGAATGACAGAAAAAATGTAGGCCGGAGATTTTTCTAAAGAAATAGACGGTGATGATAGATATAAACATTCAAAAAAATTGACGAAAAAAAACAGAAGCAGGGGATTTAACCTACCAGCTGGGGTGCACGACGATGCTCGGGACTGAAAGGGGTGTCATAGGTCTTAGAAAGTATTAAATCACCTTAATTTAAAATGCTTGTAGGCTATACAAAATGCTTGTAGGCTATACAAAATGCTTGTAGGCTGTACCTGCCAAAATGCAAAATGCTTGTCGGTTGTACATGAGGACTGCCAAATAACACGGCTGCAATGGCAGTATATTGTAGTACACTCTTGGCGTGCGGCCGGTGCCGACGATTTAAGCTACTATCTGGGGTACCCGGCGAGCCCCAGAATCCAATAGCGGTGTCTGGGCCGATTGTAAAGCCCCACCAGCATCGTGAAAAACTCTGGTGTTCAAACTGTTTCTTAATCCTTTGGGGCCCCTGTGCGGCATTTCGGAGCCCCCCTCGTGCCCCTTCGGAGCACAGGGCACCCTCGGGGGCCCCTTGTGAATCTCCTTGAACCCTCAACAACATCGTGGCGAGCATTTTTGTTGATTTTTCTAAATTTTGTATGTGACAGGGTGCCCCGAAATCTAATAGGGCCATTTGATCATTCAGAACCTCTACCAGCATAATTAAAAACTCGCACTTCCACACTTCACCAAAAATCTTCAGCAAATGGTATTCAATTTGCATACATTTTAAACAATTTATGATTAAAATATTTACAATGCGCAAAGTGCCTCAATGGTTAAAGCATTTCCCATATGCATTACGCATGACACTATGGTTAAAGCACGAGTATTACGATGCAATTTTGCGAGTATTACTATGCTCAAGGTGCCTTAGTTATGCGTCGAATTTTTTATTGTAAGCCTAGCCTATTAAAACCTATATTTGGGCCAAGATTAGGTAGGCCTACATATACAGAGGCCCATGAGGCCTATTTTGTAAGCTTTCATATACAGAAGCGTATGTGTATGTAGTATATATAGGCCTAGGCCTATGTGTATACCGATAAAAAGCCTTAGGCCTAAAAAGCCTAGGATTAAATAGGTAGACTCGTAGGATTGTGTGAATAGTGTGAACGTTTATGTCTAAATACGTTTTTTAGAATCACCTTGTACTGTCCCTAATATTTCTACGCGATAGCTTATTATGCTATATTCGCAGGCCCAAGCCAGAGTCGAATAGCGATGCGTAACGCTAACAAGACCTGTTGAATCGTATGCCACTGACCCAGTTAGGCCGACTAGCGTGCCAAATGAAATTTAGCGCATTTATATTCACCATTGTTATGGTATTTTGCATGACCAGCATTCTAGGCCACTGCTCTGGTCTTAATGGAAGTAAACTACGTGCATATCCATAAATCGATCCCGCCTGTTCAGTGTAGACTAATAATAAATATTCAATTCAGCTAATTTTGTCGACATTGAATTAAATGCGTTGAACTCTGTAGGCCTACATCAGTAAATTATTCCTCGACAATTTTGTAGCCGAACATATTGTTAACAGTCACCCATGTATGAAAAGGTTTTATTATTTGTAGTACAAATGCATACATGCGTACAATGTAGCATAATTCTAACCTAATATCTTGACTCATATAAATCTAACGATAAATAATGTTCCTACAGAAAGAACAGTCATTCCTATCAAAATAGCATACGCCGAGTTCGCAATAGGCATAAGAGGCTATGTTGCTACTATGTTGATCAAGCAGTTTTAATTAGCATCCCAATACAGGCTGTAAATTGCATCTGAAATCTTTGGTAAAATTTGTGCAAAAAATTACACAGATGAATAGTGAAATTCTGATATAGCACAGTCACAAGGGTAACATTAGCATATTTAGAACGTTTATTCCAAATAACGATAGTTACTTGGTACTACCGTGGTATTAGGGATCTTAAGAACATATTAGATTCCTTGCGTCTGCAAGTCGACGAGTCTGCAAGTTGTCATGTCGGCGATCAACCTCGCGTCGCCTAGGAAACTCATCGGTCTAGGACGTCACGTTTTATTATCGTTTAAAAAACAATTAACACTTCTTTTTTTAAGTGGGAGCGCTTAGCTGCTGCATCCTACGTAGTAGGCTTAGCAGCCTAGCAGCTGTAGGTGATTTTTGACATGTATACTTGTGTAAGATTAAGGTTCAGGACTTAATTATATCTGGCCTAATTAAATAAAACACGAAGGGTCTAAATTAATGTTTTATTATTTAGATCTAAGGCCATATAATTTTACCAAACGCTAAAACTTAAAAAATAACAATTATTTATCAAACAAATGCCAAAATTTGGTGCAAAGCCAAATACAAGGTATCGATAATAATTTTTTTTTGTTAATGTCTTATTATAACGCCCACGACATTGACTATAGTTTGAAAACATATACTTTAAGCATAACGTTATCAAATTTTATCATAGTTATGCAATTTGCTAGGCTTCAAAATTTGCATCCCGAACGGGAATCGAACACACATTTCTCAGCTTTAAAGGCCAACTCCTTCCTAACTAACCCATTACCTCATACTGCAATAATCATAGAATATAGTAGGCTAATAAAGATGAACATTGCATTCGCTTTTATTCTAACATCAACGCTAAAATCTTTCACTTGTATCTTAAATGCTTAGCCTATGTTGTAGCTTAGATTGAAGCAATAGATCGAAGTCCCTGTTTAAAATATAATGAGCTTAGAAATAACTCATTCAATAACATCACCCAAATTTCAGCAATATTCCGATCACTGCTAAATACTTTTTTAATTAGTCGTTGGATGGCGTAAAGTTGGATGGCGTTAGTAAAATCTAATTTGGAATTAGATTGCAGGCTAGACTTAATAGCAATAGTAGGAGATATCAATCGTGGCTGGCGCTCCAATCGAGTGCTTAAACCTAGCAGAAACTTATCAGACTATCGATTTGCAATTCGGTATTCCGCGCTAAATTAGAAACCGCGTAGGCCTAAACATCGAATTACACCTTCCAGACTGCAAAAAAGGTGAGCGTTTTGCTCCGAAGGAGCCCCACCCCTAAAATATTAAAGTATAGAAATAAAAGCTAATAAAAGAATGCTCAGAATATGTAATTAAATCAACCAAAAATGTACCTAGTCAGAGGGTATAGCCCTACATATACATGTAGCTATCACTATAATAGCCTATACATCATTTGTATTCATACATTCACCTACCCAACATCAGAAAAATGTAAAAGCTTAGCCATTTACTATGTAGACTACAACAAAACTTTACAAATCTGACCCCTCCCCCTGCACGCCATCATACTTTTTCAGACCCTCTCCTATTCTCCTAAAACAAGTAGGCCTACGCATTCCACCGCCCACCACAGCCCGCTTCCCACTCTCTCGCCACGCAAAAAAGGATGCCACACAAAATACAATCCGCTTCAACCAAAACAACTCTAAGCAAAGGTGCGAGGGATGGTAGCTCAAACCAATTAGTAAATCATTAGATTTACTAGAGATAATGGGTGTCACATCAATAATTGATGTGACCAATAATTAATGTGTCACGTGACCTAATCAAATACGAATAAATAAATTCCAACAAGTTGTTTTTGTGAGATTTGTTTGGAAGATTTTTTGAGACATTTTTGTGGGATCAATCTGTTAAGATTAGGGTCAGTCAGTCTGTTATAGATGCCTTAAAATTAGCTAATGCATTTCCTATTACAGTTTTTAGTTTTGCTTAACTGCTGTGAATTACTGGCCAATTAAAAAAAATTTGCCGAGACATTTACATTTACAAAAAAGCAACTGTACCTGTAGCTGCCCTGTGCACGGCATATGGGGGGGGCTAACTTTCTGAGTTGAGGGAGTTACTT
This sequence comes from Chamaedrilus cognettii, assembly GCA_034695025.1. Lineage (NCBI taxonomy): Eukaryota > Metazoa > Annelida > Clitellata > Enchytraeida > Enchytraeidae > Chamaedrilus > Chamaedrilus cognettii. The sequence goes on along the minus strand of JAQIWG010002157.1, from coordinate 686 downwards.
CCCGTTTCCCCCCCCCCCACCCCGTAGCGCCGCCTCTGAATTTACTAAATCTACCAAACTCGCAAAAAATTCATGCATGAAATAAAGCTACAGAAAATATTCATAATCGCAGTACTCAAAAACGCAAAAAATAAATGTAGCCAAATTTCTAAGAGATAAAACCGCAAAAATAACATGCAGCGAATATTTAGTGTTTTACAAGACAAAGACTCCACAATCATTAGCGCAATTTTTGGGAGCAAATGGTGGAGGAGTATTTCGTATAGGACCTTGTGCAGTGACTAAATCCAGCCCTGTCTTACACCCTAATAAAAATAATAGCACCTAGTAATTCATCAGCTAAAAAAATTTCAAAAGCAGGTCGAGTTTAGAGGCTATTGATGCCCAAACAATGCGGTATGTATAGGACGAGCCTAAAAAACGATAAAAACAGAATGAGATTCGAGTTTAGGGGTCAGGGTAAGGGATCCATTAGGGTTAGCAGTTAGGGTTAGGGCTGTGTTAGGGTTGGATTTTAGGTTAGTGGCTTTAGGCGAGAATGAGCATGGCAGACAACGGCATGGGCAGCAAAATACAAATAGACTCAACCCGCTTGTAATTTACAAACATCAGGGATGTTAAGTCTTGGTCTTGGTCTTGGTCTTGACCCGGTCTCGAGACCGATTTTGCTGCTCTTGGTCTTGGTC
>JAQIWG010002156.1:0-21369 GCA_034695025.1 Chamaedrilus cognettii | reverse complement strand
CTTTGAATTCTTGAATTGGGGCTACGCCACGCTCCGCAAGGTCGTTGACTACCCTAACTGACTGGGCAACCTACTGGTTGTGCCGATATATTATCTCATGGCACTTGGGTCATTCTACTGGAATTTCTGTGACAGTTCCGGAATCGTGAAGAATCGACGAGTTGATTGCATTATAGAATCATGCATGCCTTGGTGTGATAGCTCAAGGAACGATGGAATTTGTTTTGGAAGCTGCTAGGAACCGTACTTCCACAGGGCTCTTAACATCTAGATTTTATCCACGGGCATTTCACCGTCTAAAACCTGATGGCTATCAGAAGCTCGAAAAGGTAACAGAGGTCGCTATCGAATGTGGTTATAGCGGCTTTGGCTATGTCCTTCGCTGGGTACATGGAAAGCGCACAGAGTAGGGTAAGGTCGTTCCACAGAGCTTCTATAGAAAGTGTAGAGGATGCGGTATAGAACCAGTCTCAAAAAACGCGTAGTCCTAAGCCTCGTTCAGTCATTTTTAGGCGTAACTCTACGCCTACCCCTTTCTAATATGGCTTAAGATTTTAAAAAAAACAATCATGCTTTTGGCGTACTAGACCTCCTAAACTGAACCCTGTGAATGCGGGTCTAACAGCGTCACGAGTCAATCGTAGATACGCTGTTCTCACCCGGCACGTCAACGAACACTTCTTTATAGACTTCGCCCGCAACATTGAATGCTCTGCAGTCCAGTCTGGTCATGCGCCCGACCATGTTCTGCGTCACTTTGACCGACTCTCCTGCGTGTACGTGAGTGTGTCTCTCATACCTCACCACCGTCACCCACTCGTCACCGGCCATCCATGCATCAAGGCTCCACCACTCGTACTTGGCCGGCGGCTGCGCGTCCGCGTGACACGTGATGACGTCACCCACCTTGTAGGGCGGCTGGTGCGGCCTGATGGTGATGTCCCTGGGTTTGTCTGTTGCGTGCACATTACGACAATTGCAGCCTAACCCTTGTTACTACAGTTCAGTTTAGCCCTTACGTAATACGAGTAACGAATGCTGCTTATACAACAGGAGTTGTGCCCCTCCTATGCCTTTCAAAAAAAAAGTAGGCCTAAAGTACGCCTACTCTACCATCGTCCATTTTTTACGAGTAATACTACTCATACCCATTTCTGAATTCGAGTAGTTTCAAAAAACATCGTATATAGAGTACTACTCCTACTAAACTTATCACTGCCTGTTACTATTAGAGAAGAGCAGTGACCAACGTTTGTCCGGCTCTCAGCAGAAATCTGTTCTTGCTCAATTTCAACAAAAATAAAGTAGCCGGCAATGACGCGCCTGTAAGTTCTTCAGCGAATTTTTAGATTTATATGCCGACATGGAGTCGAATAGCAATGATATTTTACTTCTCAAAATAGTTTCAGTTTCAGTTACAGTTTCCGTTAACTGATAGACCTATAGACTGGTATATAGCTCGCGCTTCCCGCAGACAACGCTCCACGCTTCACTTTGATGATACAACCATTCATGCGCGTGGACGATACGATATGGGATCCGTCAAATTATAAAGATTTATGTTAATATCTCTCAACAGTTGGTAGTTGCAAGGCACATTTGAACAAAACGTGGTTCTGTTTAAGTGGCGCCTGAATGACGTCATTTTTACGTCAAAAACAAGGTAGGGTGACGTACGCGCGAGCCACAGGCGTACGGGCGTCGAGCCAGATACCAATTTGAAATTTTCAGTATTTTTATCTGACATAACCGGCTTTAATTTCATGTATTAGGCACATATGTACTAGTTAAGCTCCGAAAGTTAAAAGCCGTCAAAGTTGGGTCAATACTTTTGGTCCACCCTATATATCTTTATTTCGTCACGAGGAACAAAACAGCAAAAATATAAATAAGGGCGCGCAAGATACAACTGTGCAAGCAATTATAGCAAGAAAATTATGCAATCCGAATATATAATCCTAAGCTAAATAAGATGCCACCACCCTAAGTAATGGCTTCAATACAGAACTGTTGATGATTAATATCCAAGTTTGAAGTTATTGTAGCCTGAAAGATTTGAACAAAAATAGTTCTCGCATATCATGCAACGCGCAACTTGCTTGCAACATGCAACTGCGCAACTTGCATGCAATATGCAACTTGCTTGCATGTCCTCTGGCTGAAATTTTTTGCGACGGAGCGAGTTTCTAATGTTTCAAGTTTTAAATTAGACTTCATTGCTCGCATCGCATATTGATGAGAAAGGGGCAGTGTTCCAGTGCTGGCATAGCCGAACCACGTTATCATCAACTTAGGTTAAAAATACTTTCATAAAGCTCGAATAGAAAGGATGTGATTTACACCCTGCGGAGAAATGCTTTAATTTCTTTATTCCACATATACAGCAACACTAAATAAAACAATCAAACAAGCAAAAAATCACAACAGCCAAAAAACTATGGCAAGGTTAGAAAAATAGAAGAATACCAAAGCCAATATATATCTACAGGCATGCGTTATAAGGCTACCCAAGTTATCCAACAGCAATAGAGAATTGGATTTGGCACGTACATATAGTGAGAGGAGAGGGATTGATGAGAGAGATACCTGAGGGGAGAAAGGAGTGCAGGAGGCCGAGGGAAAGTTAAAAAATAGGTATGATAGATATGATAGATGCCAGGGTCGGCCAGCGCGGACGTTATAGAGCCGTGGGCTCCCCCCCCACCCCATCCCCAAAAACCAAACTAAATTTGGGACCCCCTAAAACTCTACCTTCCAACGAAAGACCTTTATTTTTCATTCCAGCGTAAAACTCACGAGCGGAGGGGGGGGGGTACAATTCCCGCCCAAAATCATTAAGCAACCTGTAAACACCACTTTTTGGAGAGGGCTCTAACGCCGGCCCTGATAGATGCATTGCTGAAAAGAAAACGAGACAAAAACGTCACGAATGGCGGAGGAGAAACGCAAAGCGAGCTGGGACTACCATAACATGACCCCCTCACGTGGCGCGGGCTTGTTCTTCTTTAACTCTTTTGATGTTGATTTGTGTGACGGCGGCATAGCGGTAGACTTCTGCTTGCCAGACTTGCCCACGTCTGACAGCACAAAGCAAACAGCCACAAGAATCATACGTCTACATTTTTGATCGTCGACTGTCGTGTATGTACACACTATAATGACTATACACTATACTGTCCATGGTTTTGTGGCGGCCCTCCTTCACAAAACCGGACGGTGATAGTCTTTGATACTCACACAGCGTCCTTGAAATTAAACCCCGCCATAATTTAAGAGTGCATAGTCCCACCAAAATTTGGAGACCATGGAGTCAAATGTAGAGTCCATATGTGTAATATAAAAATATTAGAATAGGTCAAAATCAAAAATGGAAAATGACTGTTAAGAACGGCTCTACTATTTCTGTCAGCACGCCCCTCCCCCGGCCCCCCCCCCCTCTTCCTCCGTCACAAGTTCTCACGCAAAGTCGTGACGTTAGTGGAGTCTTTGTCTTTGGAGTCTCTTCCTCGCTGTTGGGGAGAGCGAATCAAATTTTATGTTGATTTAAACAGAGTTAATTTATTTTGAAAGAACTTGCTGGAGGCAATTGGCTTTTATTGCTCCCCCCTGCCTTAGTACCCCTGTGGAGAATTTTTCTCGGGTGTATTTGCCCCCTGTCCTCTCCCGTGCCGGTGCCACTGATATACTAGGCATGCTGATGCCAACTACAATTAGCTTTTGCGTCGAGAAACGTTATAAATAAAGCTTAGTGACTAATAGTTGTTAAAAAGATTCAAAATTCGTTGATTATAAATTTGATTCAACATTTTTTTTAAACTAAATTCAAAATTTGCATTGGACCCCACGTTGCAAAATGATCATATTGCAGTAAAAAAATGAGTAAATACTTAAATATTTGACCTTAATTGCAATAAATAATTTAATCTCCATTATTTTTTATATTTAGTCTAATACTGTTACACCTAGGGGCCTATATAGGTTTCGTTTTTAAACCAATGTACATTGGTTTTTTGTTTTAATCTAAAGTATTTTCAACAACGAATTAGCCTGTGTGTGTAGCATACACTTGTTTCTACTAACGTGATGCTTGATCGGCCGTCATTACGGGACCCTCCATGACTCCTCCGACAGCTCTAACTGTGCCTCCCCCTCCTCGGTAGCTGTTCTATCTGGGGAGTGGGGGGGGCAGGGGGGGCATAGCCCTCTCCAAACACGGGGGGGGGGAGCATAGGCCCCTGTGCTTGGGTTTCAAGCCCCCACAGTTGATATAGGCTAAGCAATTAACTCCATTAATCAAAGCACAAAATTGACATTATTAAATTTTAGTCTGGGGGTGTTTTCGGTTTTCAAGCCCTCCAAGTTCAAATTTAGACGATTCCTTTGAAGTTTCCTTGTGTTGTGGTGATGTAGATTACGTATGGAAGGTAAAAAATTTCTCTCAGCATGCACCCCCCCCCCCCACCTCGTCTGCCCACCCAGCGGTTGCAAGTTCACTACGGGAGGAAAATTTAGGCCATGGAGTCCTTGTAAACTAAGTCTCCCTGAGCCCTGGAACCACTATACTGCCTCTATACTCCACGCAACTCCGGCCGGGAAACAGGGGGGGAGGGGGAGGGGGGCCTAACGCCGGGGCCTAACGCCGGTGCGCGCTCTGACTATCTAGGCTTAGCCTACGTAGCATAGGCCTACAGTTTTCAGTTAAACGGCCTACTATCATCATTCTTGCATGCCTACTAGAGCCATTATGCGGTCTCAAATAATTCATAGGCCAATACATTTATTCTTGTTTGATCCTCTGGATAAAGCGCAGGTTGACCGCGAATGATCATATTAGCCTGTAGGCCTAAAATCCTGGTATCAATAATAAGCCGCGACGCATGCGGCTGTAAAAATAATGATATCTTACTGCTGACGTCACGACTAGCCACACCGTCGACTTAACGGTTAGACAGGCTGTAGGCTGTTTGAACGCCAGCCAGCTATGACTGCATTATAGTACGATGTAGGCTAGGCTAGACTTTGCAGCGGTAAGTTACGATGTAAACAAACGAGTTTTAAAACCCAAACTTTTTTATAAAAAAATATAAATACCTAAAATTTGCTCAAGCCAGTGCCCAGGTCTGTTGAATTCCCTATCTTATTGTACAAATTTCAAACGAAAGCGATGAATATTGAGAGAGATAATCCATCTTCCTTAAAATTTTCTATCTATCCCATGTTACAACAACAACAACAACAACAACAACAACAACAACAACAACAAAACTGTATGCTGGCACGCCATCCCTATATAAGTGTTACCGTGACCACGGTAACTTGATGATTCGCCCAGTCAGTCTGTCTGACAATTTGGCAACTTGGAGTCATCGCGCTTCCGTAGTGGAAGGGCGATCATCGCTCGCTCGCCCCGCTCAGCCTATCACTGCGCGCAGTGAGGCGTGGGGCCTACGGTGACCACGAGGTTAGGCTGTAGGCCTACCCTCGAGGCGGCTGGCCTCGCGGCATGCTGCCGGCTGTAAGCCATCGTGGAAGGAGGGGGATGGGGCGAGACGATGGGGGAATGAAGGAGTGCTGTAATTGGGGGGAGAGAGTATTCCAACCGTCACAAATTTTAATAATAATACTAATAATAATATTGAGTTTTAATGTCTGTTTTAGGGTCCGAAGTCGTCGTCGGGGACGTGTCAGGCGAATTTAGACCACCTTGCCAAAGGACGCAAGAAGTGACCGTCATAATTTGTTACAACCATTGGCCACAACGCATCGTCTTCTTTGCATGTGCTAGGCGTAAATGATTGGGCTCGTCGACACCTGGGCACTCGATCGTAATGGCCACGCGGACACATAAGCTCCTAAAATTCTACATGCCAGAAATGTTTTAATCAATTTGCAGGATGCGTAGTATAAATTAGACCGTTGTTTAATTAAAAAAGCCGAATTGAATACTTGGTGATGAAAAATGCTTTAAAAAAGCTTTAAAATGTAAGTTTTATAAATTTGTAAATTTATGTTAATTTGTCATGCTAAGAATTATGCTGTGCTGTGTCCCAATTTTGCAACTCCTGCACGATTTAAAAATAAACGACACTTTAAAAATGGTGTAAGGAGTTGCTCTTTTACTCAGTATTAATGCCCAGTACCATAACATTTAAATTTTGAAATAGGACACAAAATGCAGTATATTGTAGGCTAGTCTTCTTCGGCTGTTTGAACAAGATGCGTTCAGTGGACCATCGACTTAGCGGATTTGCCGCTTTTGCTCCACATTCATTTTGACATCATTACACGAACGGCTTGAGCCGCCTGACACTGATTAGATTTTCTATCTGAATTTTGTTAGATCCCTCACCGGTTCTGTATCGTAGCTACATGCGTATATTGCAGGATCGTAGCCCTACAGCGTTGCGATATGGTACGTGAATCTACACCGTGGCTCCAACGTAAAGGATTCAACGAATTTCTTCAGTAACTTCGGAAAGCAATAAGCGCTATCAATGAAATTTTTACCACATTAATTTGGATCATTGCTCCATATTTCTGCCCATTTTCATTGAATTTCATCAAGCGGTTAAAAATATAGGAGTAGTCAAAGTTGACCTACGAAGAAACGCGTCAACCAAGCTGGGAAACTGCTAAATTGCTATTCGCATCAACAATTTTTGGTAAGTTGGTGACGATCTCTTTTATTCCAGTTCATTAATTGTTAGCAATCTTGGAGTGTACACTTTGTGTTTCAACAAGATTTGATTCTAACATGCACGTGAAACGTTCGAACAGCGCAGTATAAAGGAAGATTGACACAAAAGCGCTGGGGGTCAAAGTGGCGCGCTGTCAGTTATCACAATTTAGCAACATGGTGCTGGTTACGAAAAGGCGTAAAAAAAACCAGCGTCGAACACCTGAAGCATAGAATTACCAAAAAGTGAGACAAATTAGAATATTCTGTAGTTTTCACAAAGATATGCAGCAGCCTGAACAATTGTTATCTTGCGCAAGGGGTGTAAACGGCAACTAAACAGTGTCCCAGCTTGGTTGACGCGTTTTTTCGTAGGTCAACTTTGACTACTTCTGACTTATTAACCGCTTGATGCAATTCAACGAAAACTGGCATAAATATGCGGCAATGATACAAGTTAGTGTGGTAAATATATTATTGACAACGCTAATTGAGTTCCATAGTTATTGAATAAATTCTTTGGGTCTTTTACTTTTGAGCCACGGTATATAGCTGGACGAATAGCCTTCATGCACGACATGTTATTGCAGCCGTAACATATGACACAACTTTACTAGGTAGTATGTGACACCTCTTCACCCTGTAGCATGTGATACCTCTGAATTATGCAGTATGTGACACCGCTACACTCCGTAGTATGTAACACCGCTACATTCAGTAGCATGTGACACGACTGCACGCTATAGCATGTGACACCGCCGCATGCATGAATCTCTAAGCTTATGCACTCTGCTGCCTCCGGTGAAGCCATATCTTCTTCTTAAAATTATCGCTATCTACATACTATCCTTTTTAAATCCTGTGTATAAATTTGAAAGAGTTCGGCAACTCTCTCTCTGTCTCTGTGCCGCTCTCTCTCGCTGTCCCGGTGCAGCCATCGCTCTCTGCCCCTGTAAAGCTCTGTCTCCATCCCTCTGCTACTCTCTTTCTGTCTCTATCTGTGCCGCTCTCTCTGTCCCTGTGCCACTATTTGTCTCTCACTGTACCGCGCTCTCTCTGTTGTTGTGTAGCCCTCTCTGTCTCTGTGCTGCTTTCTTCCTGTCCCTGTGCAGATCTCTCTCTGCCCTTTTACAACTCTCTCTCTCCGCCCCTGTGCCGCTCTCTGTCTCTGTTCCTGTGCCGTTCTCTCTGTCCATCCCTGCGTAGGTACGTGGCGGTGTGTCATCCCCTGCACGCGCGAGGGTTCATCAACATGCGTGGGACGCGAGTCGCCATCAGCGCAGTGCTCCTCGCCGCGCTGCTGCTCAACACTCCGCGCTTCTGGCACTACGAGGTTGAGGCGATCCGCTGCTCCCTCCTGCTGCCCGCCGCACGCCTCGCGCCGCACAGCGAGCCCTGTCTCTGCTTTTACTACATGCGCGGCGCGCGCGCGTCCTTCAGGGTCCTCCAGCCCTACTACGACTGGGCGTGGGCCGTCTGCGCTGTGCTCGTGCCCTTCGTGCTGCTCATATTTTGTAACGTCGGTCTGATCTGCGCACTGCGCCGGTCGCGCCGCCTGCAGGCGCGCTGCCGCGTCAACAGCCGACGCTCTGCCGCTGCGGGTCAGCGCATCACGCCCACACTCATTGTGCTCGTCCTGCTCTTCATCACGATGGTCAGCCCGGCCGAGCTGCTCGCGCTGCTCAAGGGCCAGCTGCTCAAGGACCAGCTGCTCAAGGACCAGCTCGGACAGACTCAGCAACGAACTCAAGACTCAGCTCGGATGCTCAGCAACATCGCCTTCCAGGCGGCCGCCGCCGTCACCAACTGTCTGCTGCTGCTCAACTTCACCACCATCAACCTCGCTCTCTACTGCGCCATGAACGTCCACTTCCGGCGCGTGCTCGCGCACGCATTCTGTGGAGCTGCGCCGCTGCGGCGTCTGCATCGCAGCCTGGGGGGCAGCCTGGGGGGCAGCATGGGGGGCAGCATGGGAGGTAGCATGGGGGGCGGCCGGGGGGGCGGGCTGCGCATGTTGCGCGTGTCTTCGCAGCGCACCGCCACCTGTCGCCTGTCGGACGCGGAGCCCGAGCGCGCAGAGGAGTCACCTTGCGGCGCTGACGGAAACTGCTCCATCGAGGCGTCCTTGCAGTAGCGCGGCGAGGGTGGAGCGAACAGGGAGGCCGCCCCTCGGGCCAGGTCTGGGGGGCGCCAAAGGGCGTAGAATTGATTGAATTTGACATAGGAAGAGATAGAAGGGCCAAAGATCGGACAATCTGAAAGGTTTTGAATACCAAAGACATGCCATGTGGAAGAACACTGAAGAAGAAGACATGGTAAGTTTCAGACCTTGACAAAATATGTTATTTTCTTAGTTAGCTTGAAGTCCCGGGGAGCGCCAAAAGGACGACCTCCCTTGACCCCCACTGAAGAATACATGATTTTTGATATAGTAATTGGTAATTTTGTATAAAAACCACCCTCCCTACCCCCCCCACCGCTCACGATTTTTTTTGGACGAAAGTGATAGAGGGACGCGAATGTCAGACTTGGCCCCTGGTGCCAGAAATTTTCTACATTTGTAGGGAATTTCTGGACACCACTGTTGCAAGGACGCCACTGCTTCCTTGTGTAAACAGTGTCTTGTGGAGCCTACTGTCCTTTCTTGACTGTGGACAACAGATCTGGAGCATGATCGACGGCCGCGTGTCTCAACGAGGCGATGTAAGCGTGCCGTGCTTGATGTTTGAACAGAAAAAGAAGAAAAGAGAAGGCAGAAGGAGACAAAGGAAGAATTAGATGCAGAATGTGAGAAAGTGGACAGGAATAACACATCAGGAGATGCCACGTGGCGCAGAGGACAGAGGGCAGTGGAGAAGGATGGGTGGACCGTGTCAAGTCACGTAAAGTAATTTATTCGGAAACCAGCAAGTAAGAAATCAAAATAGTTAAACAACTATTAATAAATTAAATGCTTGCTGCCTCCCTGGCTACCAGGGAGGCTAAATTAGTGTATCAATGCTGGCACCCTAAAATACGGTGGACATCATCAGAAATGGCGCCTCAACGACCATGTTCGCTGGACGGTCAATACATGATTGATGAATGAAGTTCAGAAACATTGAATCATGGAAGTCAGCCGATTTTTTTTTTCCATCTTTATTGTGAAATTTTTAGATCGACATTGAGAAATATTATGTCAGAGAAATCAGGGTTGGCCTGAGGGCTAATTCTGGAGTGCAAGTCAGTTTAATTTGTAGTTTTGTGCATCATTGTTTAAAATCGTGTTTGCCACAATGACGTAGCTGTAAATTATTTTGAAACTATTAATTACCTTTTATTAAACTTAAAAATCATTCCAATGATTTGCAACAAAAGTAATAAATCGAATGTACACACTTTATAAATGTGCTTTCACATTTTGTTACAGCGTTATTAGCAAAATATTGTGTCTCTGCAATTTATTTTTATTGAGCTCATAGCCTGCAGTTTGTATGAGAGTAGATTGAAATCCTAAGATGTGCTACCCAACTGATGTTATATTTTATGTTTTGTATATGCTATTTATATATTTTTTATATCTTTGAATAAATATTGTGTGCGTATACAAGTATATATTACATTGATCTCGTATATATAACATTGAATACAATATAATGAAGTAGGCTATTTGGCTTGAAAAGCATATTCTGCCAAGACCTGATAATATTAATCGTCAACAATCAACTGAACAAGTCAGAGTTCATTACTTTTCAATCAATGATGAGATTTATAAGGGCAACTATTCTCTGAAATTTTTTTGGGTTTTTTATTTTCAATAAACAGGAAATACCATATTGCTCAAGGATGACTTAGTGGACGATTATTATCAGATATCCAGTGGACTGACAGCTCACCTTAGCCTATATATGTCTTAAAGTCTTTATGGTAGCAATATTTTAATTTTTACTTAGAAACTATATACGTTTTATTTGTTGTATATTTCAGTATCTTATCGTGACATGTTTTTACTTGTGGACAGTTTTGATCAGCAAATTTAGTATTATTGTTAAGTTGATTAAGAATTTAGTTTTTGTGAATTGACGAACTTGTTCATGTATTGTCATGAACAGACACATGTACAGACATGTCATTCAGCCTGTGTTAGCTCGAAGTCGATCTTTGTTCGCAGTTCTCAGTCATCGCTTTGAGATTTTTTTTATTGTTATTGTTTTAAATCATAGTTTTAAATGTGTCCAGCATTTTCTGCTTTGAATCAATTATATATTTGTTCGAGAACTGCATCGTGACATTTTTGCTATTTCTGAGTAGGCTACTTGTTTAGCTGATATTTAAGCTCCGTGGTAGATTGATTGATTTATTTAAGTCTTCATTAACTTTAACTAGGTAAAGAAAAATTTGGATTATAACTACACATTTTCACATGCGGACTAACAGCGGTCTGCAATCCACGTTTCCCTTCATGAACTCCACAGTTTGGTTTAAATTCACAACTAACGCTCAATTTGGTGGCTGCAATGTCTTGGCTGGAGATAGCTTTTTAAACGGCATCCAAGTCGATTTATTTGACACCCATATGAATGTATGTCGAAATGCGAATGTTAAATCAGACCAGCTTAGGAATGTTAACGTCAAAGATGTATGGGTCTAGTAGTATTTATATGTATAGTAGTATAGTAGTATAGTAGTAAAGAAGTATAGTAGGCTTATAAATTCACATGTTACGAGAATGTGATAGATTAGATGTATGCTTTTTCTGAATAAACCTAATCATTGCTTCAAGGCAATTTGTCTACTAAGTTGTTACTTGTCGATAGGCTACTATGTTCCAACCTTGATCATTGGGCTGTAATCAGCATGATTAAAAAAACGCAGTGGTTGACCCTATAGGCTATAAATGATGGATATGAAGTTTGAAGTGCATACATGTGCATGTGCATGTGACAAAGACAATTACTGTAACAGTTCAGTTCTGGGCCTCGAAGCCGCTCCCCGTTCTTTAGTCGCCTCTTGCGAAAACGCTCGGGGAGCTCAGGGCTGTAGGCCTATACCTATTCTTTCCCCAGTCTGCTAGAGTGAATTGATTGAATGGTTGCTGTGGTTTGGTGGTGGGTTAGCACTTAGCCTTTATTTTTGTGATCATTCTTGTCATGACACCACATTCGCCAGAAGGCACCCTAGGTCGCCGCGTAGATCTGGAAGAACAATAGCTGTCCCGTTATAAAATATCGCACTATAATCCTGAGAACAACAATTCGAGTTTAATTCACAAGATGGCGACAGAGCTTCGATTCTTTCTCCAGAGCGGGCGTTAGGGCCCCTGCACCCCTCGACTGAGTCGGGAGGGGGAGGGGGGGGGGAGGGGGCACGGCTCTGAGTGGACTCACTCAGGGGAAAAAGTATATTGGGTACTGAGTAAATTTTTAATAAAATGGACTCAGAATATCACTGACCCAAGTAATCTCAGTTACATCTATTGTCAGATCCGTGCGGGTGTCCTTTTTGCTGTTCTTACTATCATTGTCCTTTCAACGGAGCAGGCCTGTCCCAGGATGTTCCAGGGTCCGCCGCCCCCCCCCCCCCCTATAAGGGGGGGGAGGCGGACGATAATAACCGGTATAGACAAACATAGCCCTAAAGCAGCGCAGCGCAGCGCAGGGAACGGTAGGTAGGTGGGTATGTAGCCTTGGAGCAGTATGGCGGGGGGAGGAGCATTTTTGAAACGAAGGGATATTTTATTACAGTAAAAAATTTACATGTTATGACTTTATTTCCCATACGGTCTACTGCGAGGAATCTCAAAATTTAGGTGAGTTAGCACCAAATCATGATTGGTAGGTTTCTTGCTACCAAACTTTATGCAAATCAGTTGTCCAGTTTTGTGCTCCGACCGTTTGATTGTAACATGGAAGGATTTTATTTATGGATTATAGAGTCTTATGTGTAAATTTTATTTAAATTAGCAAAAAAAACTGTCTCTTGGAAACGAAAAATTGTTGCAAAAATTGCATTTAATAGATTTTTTGGAGCTCTGGAGGTGGATACTGGTTCATTTTTAAGGTCCTTCTTAAGAGTCATTGTCCACTTTTTCCTCCTGGAGACACTTTTCTCCCTCAAAAACTGATGACGTCAACCATTTCAATTTGGGGACGCCAACAATAAAACTGATACGCTAAAACTACACTTCTGCTCTTCCTATCATTATACCTTCAGGTGTAGATGATCGTGAAGAGTGGAAGCCAAAATGACCAAAAACTGTGGACCCCAGCATGCCGCCAAGCCAAACTGGCGTCATTTGGTCTCCATGTTGCCACTGCATAACAGTAGCAGTAGCACTGAGCTACTGCTTTAAGGCTACATACCCACCTACCTACCGTTCCCCGCGCTGCTTTAAGGCTATACTAGTCTCTACCGGTTATTATCACCCTTCCCCCCTTAAAGGATGGGGGGCGGCGGACCTTGGGACACCCTGGAACATCCCCAAAGATGTTGAGCCGTATTAGATATATGCCTACTCCGTTTAAAAAAATATAATAAGAACAACAAAAAGGACACCCGCACGAATCTGACAATAGATGTAACTGAGATTACTTGGGTCAGTGATATTTCTGAGTCCAAGTATAAACATATTTTCATTTAAATTATTTAAGGATCTTTCATTTCCCATTTATGTCATCTGCAATTCAAGATGGTTTAACATGTCCACTTTTGTACACCAAGCACTATAATATTTCATATAGTTCACGCCTATTCAGTTGCCCTATATGATTTTGCAGACTTAAAGCACTACAACATGAAATCAACTGCAGATAGACTTGTCTTGTCTGCCACTGGATCGAATTTGAACTTGGTCATGTTTTCGTCGAGCCGAAATTACGTCTTAACATGATGGTGTCAACGGCATTGAGTTCTACTGTGGTTGATGTAGAGATATCGCAGCTAGCGGACCTTGCACACGCGACCATACGAACAATCCGGCGTGCTTAACTCGCAGGATCTTCACATAGAGTGGCGAGCGTCAGCACGGTCCAATATGGAACCCTGATCAAATATCCCAATGATCCTCAGTAAATCACAGTCCGGGCCAGATCGTGGCGACGATGAAGCGAGTCTCCGGGCCTGCCATCCGCACCGGCGCATTCCGGAACTAGGATAACTCCGGCATTTGTGTCGACAATGGTCGTCGTGCGTGGTAGCTTAGCGCTGCGCTCAGGCTTGATTACATTAGCGGCGCTCAGGCGGCCTCAGCGACACGGCGACGACACGTCGGCGCGAAATTGATAAAAACGACAGTTTTGATCAGTTGTGACGGGCGGGATTAACCGGCGTCACGACCGCGCAGCCCGAGCGCGTTATTGCTGAGCGTGGCGGGGCGTGGACGGAATATTGGCGGCGTGAGTGAGCGCGGCTTGGATGCGCGCCGTATGTCGCACACACGACCCGCGTCAGACCCGCACCTACAGGGTTGCCAGCTTTTCATCGTTCAAATAAAGGACACAAAATATTCAGCATGCATGATTCAGTTTTTTCGCTTCTTTGCATAAACAACATTACTTGCTTTTCACTACATAACATCATTTAGTGTAATTAAATTTTTGTCCAGCGATTTACGCGCGATTGTAACAAGATCTACAGTCAAATATGAACGATTTGTGCCTCTAGGATTGGGCTATTAGACACTATTTAGAACTTTGCAGGTCAAATCTTGAAAAAAATACTATTTTGTTGTAATCAGCTAAGGAAAATATAGGCTTGGCCCAAATAAGGGACAATTGGCGTTCCTTATGCCCTTCATAAGGGACAAGGGACACATGACCTCACATAAGGGACGTCCCGTGAATTAAGGAATGTCCCTTAAAATAAGGGACGTCCGGCAACCCTGCCCGTACCGGCGTGAACAGTGCACTATTAAGGGGCCTGTGGAATAAGAGGCTAAGCAAGAAAACTGAGTTCTGAGAAAGTGAACGCTATCAAGCACAGCCTCAGACTCAGTGTTTATCCTATGTAATTGGCCCTCATTAACATAATTGTGTGCTAAATATAAATCGTTTGAGCGTTAGCTACACAAATACAGCCTTGACATTGTTCCAGGTTGTACTTTTGATATAATAATTATTGTGTCACCTGAATTTTGAATAACTAATAGATAATTTTATCGAAAATTGTTCTTCAGTGGACAGATCCGGAGGAAAGCCATGCAAAGTGACTAAGAATGCATCGACGAAAAAACTCTCTGACATTCCGGGCTTCATACTATGATGGCTCTATGATCATAACGTCCATACGGGATAGAACCAACGCCACGTTATAACAAAACGGCGGAGCATGCATGCAATAATGAAATGATGTGTGATTATTAGAAGATTGAGGACGAATGCATTAACCTAATCATAATATCAGGTTCAATCAGTCTTAGCCGAGTATCACGCTAAGAAATCTGACCAATATTTAATAATGGTTTGGTAAAAATTTTGAGGGGAAACTTGATAAACCTGTCGCCATCAAAGACTGCAACCCTCACCGCACTTACGAGATCACGAGGAGTGTCCGCGCGGTGCAAGACTGAGCGCTGAGTGGACGACAGGCGTCACGTGACGCGTCACGTGACGCGTCGTATGTGACAGCGATGACGGCTGATGAGACGAGGGTGTCACGAACAATGAACGATTAGCGACAAGCGAGGCACGGGACGTCAAATCCGCGCATCGCCGCTCCAATAACTGAATCAAGGGAGTCAACCGCTCAACCGATCAAAGTCTCCACGTCCAAAATATTGAAATATTTCAGCATCGAATGCGGGAGAAATAGCGAACGTGTTCCGGACTCTTATAGAACGTTTTCTTTATATACACCCTGGCTCAAAAGTAAAGGACCCAATGAATTTCTTCAATAACTACAGAACGCAATTAGCGTTGTAAATGAAATTTTTACCACATTAACGTAGACCATTGCTTCATATTTACGTCAATTATCGTTGACTTTCATCCATCGGTTAAGATGATACGAGTAATCAAAATGGCCTACAAAAAACCATCAACCAAGTTGGAAAACTGCTTAATTGTTATTCGCATCAACAATTTTGTGGTATATCTCCTTATATTACAATTCAATAATTGTTAGCAATCCAGGAATGTACACTTCATGTTTCAACAAGATTTGGTTCCACCCTGCACGTGAAACAATCGAAGAGCGTGGTATAAAAGAAAATGACACAAAGCAATGGGCGTCAAAGTGGCGCGCTGTCGATTATCAAAATTTAGCAGCGTGGTGCTTGATACGAAGCGCGTCAGACTAAAAATCAACGTCGAACACCTGAAGCATGGAATAACAAAAAAGTTGGACAAATATTATTATTTTTTAGCATTCTTATTACGAACGCCTATTAGGTCGACGAGCTTAACCCTACGCCAGTGCAAATCCATATTCCTAGATATCCTATGATAATAAATAGTGACAGTCAATTCCTGCATTTCTTTTGAAGCTGGCTAAAATCATCAGGCGCTTTCCATTGATGCTGTCGGGGTTACGAAACGAACGGAAAATGCATACAAAAATCCACAACATCAACTTCACAGCTTCAGCTCAAGTCAAATAACGGCGGCGAGTGTCACTGCCTCAGACGCAGAACCATATTAGGCTACTACCTTCCTCCACCAGCTCCGTTCAGCCCTGTCGTGTTGCTTTGCTCACAAACGTCACAATCACAGAGCAGCCTATATACGGCTGCATGCTCCACCAGGGAGCGCCACTCGGCGATCCATCAAGCCCGATTACAGCCCTCAGTCTGAGATATAACGAGCGCCGCGTAGCGCCAGCACGCGACACGGTGCGCTGCGGCCCTTGTTAGACAAAAGAGCGGCGTGATTAGAGCGCAGGGCTCTGATAACGATCTGTGCTTTTCAATGCCGCTGTCGATGGCGGCCCTCGCGGCACGCGGGCCGAGGAGGCCGCCATGCTGGTGAGTGAGTTGAACACGCTGGAATGGTCACGTGACCCCGTCGTGCTACTGTATGATGCCCAATTTCGTTCTAGAACTAAATATTAATGCATGAGTGTCAACCTTCATTTAGCGGCAGTGCTAATTTTCGCAATCTCAATCGTCGAGGAGTTTAAACTATCTTCTGCTAGTAAGGCCGTTATCAATCCTTAAACTTCTCCGTGATTGAAGTAAACGAAATCGGTAACATTTTAAGAAATGTAACCGATCTCTCGCTAATACATATCAAGAAATGTAACCGATCTCTCGCTAATACATATCAAGAAATGTAACCGATCTCTCGCTAATACATATCAAGATATGTAACCGCGTAAATAGAAAGATTGAACCATGCTATCCGGCAATATGAATGGTGCTTTGCGAGCGCCACATGCAGAAATAGTGTTCTGCCACTGACAGCGTCATGCATTAGTTAAGTCATAGGCCTTGTCGTTTTAAATTCATTTTTAAGTTTGTTTAACTAAACAGCTTTCACTTTTAGAGGTTGCATGCTGTAAAAAACAAGCATCGTTTTCAATGAATGGAGTTTTAAAGAATTAATTTCGAAAACTTTGGTCGCTCTTTTCTGTTCCTTGATTCCAACGTTTAGTTGCACAGGCCTACGTGCAGATCAGAATTACAACATTACACGTCGTCCTCATATCACAGCCTGTTCTCACAAACAAATCTGACACCTTACTTCATGCATGTCATGACGTTGCTACAGACGTCGACATGCAATCCAAAGAGTTTTGATTCCAAGCTCAGCGTGCGACTCAAAGTTGAGAACACTTAGCGGAGAGCGACAGATCTGACGAGCTGGTGCCCCCTGGCGCTCGCTGCGGCACACAAAGGCTGGTCGGGCGGACCGAGCGGCCCCCGGCCCCCGCGAGGGACCCTCGCCTCGCCGCCCCGGGCCCTCGAGGGGCTCTGGGCAGGCGGGTTCCCGCCCTGCCCGGCGCGCCGCCGCACCGCCGTCGGGGTACGGGCAGGCGCGGAAATGGAATTTCTCAATCAGAGGCGTCCCCGGATCCATTTGGCTCGTCAGTCCGCTTCCGTTCATTCCTTGTCGCATGACTCTATATCTGTCAATCTACGTCCATTCGTCCGTTTGCTTTGTCCTTCTTTCTGACATTCTTATTTGAGAGTCCATGTATCATGTTATGATGTCACGTTTCTCTGTTGCTATTTGTCTTTCACAACGGTGAAATGTTTAATGGATTGTTCCTATGTTAAACTTTGCAATACCCGTAATTTATTAAATAAATAAAAATTAATTTCGACACTATAGGGACGACTTCCTCGAAGTTAATTTGACCAAATTTTCTAAAGAGTGGGATGAGTGACATCTTATGAAATTCCGCTTAACACATTTTGAGGAAAGGCCAGAGGCTATCAACGAGCGTTAGCAACAACTTTCGATAGTTGTGCATAGTTTTTTGATTATTATCTCAGACCATGAATAATATTCTCGTTGGTCTGAGCCATAGTAATTAGAATATACTCTCGTCTGAGCTATAAGTTAATTTCAAGAGGCCTGTATCTTTTGAGGTTGGAGTATCGGGTTAAAACAATACCAATACAGCCTGGCTATGCTGGCCAACGTCTAGTGCGCCATGTCGCGATATCAATTGCTTCTTGGGTGCTTTCACAGTTCTATGCCAGAAAACAAGCTGTATGCACCGTGAAAAACGTCGACTAGAAAGACTCAGTAGGGTACTATATATGCATATTTATACACGTATAATGATAAGAGTATTATATATACATAAGAGAAAAGTACAGTTTTCAGCTTAATTTTGAGTGAGTCGAAGCTTGCTTGACGGGAAATGGAAGTTCCTTCTACGCCGAGGAGCTACCCAAGCATCAAATTTACTGATGGCTTTGCTTCGTTTTTCTCAATCTAACCTCAGATGTAAGCACCAACTTTGAAAGACGTTCGCGGGCTTGCGATGCTATTAGGGCTTGTGATGCTATTTATCAAAGTGAGGAGTGTGTTATTGCCCGGATACGACATTGAGCTGCAGCGCTCTGCTCGGCTGCCACCACTGGGCAACACAAAGCGTTGTGGCCGAGTGGTGTATCGGTTTGCGAGTGTGGCAGTTGTCGAGTCGAATCCCAGCCGCGACAAAGATTTCGAGTCACTTCGTGCACAAAGGTAGTTTAAATTCGTCAGCTACAAGTGAACCACCAAGTCTACGATGCTTACGATGCCTACCAGTCTTCGGTGGAACCACCACCAGCGACCATCAGCTGGTGCAATTATTGAGCATCACCTTCCCCCGTGCGCGGCTACAACAATAACAGGCATGTTACACTCCCTAAGAAATACGAAATTAGTACCGATCATGGGTTAAACCAATTATTTTTGGACATATCAGCCTAAAAATGACTCGTGCAAAGGCCGAGCAACTTGAGCGCGTTCTAGATGCGTCGTATGCACTCAGCGCCTGTTGTCCGGAGCTTTGAACGCTTCAGTGATCCCTCACTTATTTAACCACTGTGTGGTTATAATAAGATCTATTTGATTTTATTTGAATTCGCGCTATAACTAATTTTTTACTGATAACATGAATATCCGATAAGAAATCAGAGTACAGCTATAGAACAAAGCAATAGTAATTTGTCTTATATCTGCAGCTTTTGGTGCAGCCCTTCGCAAGAAGGGCTCATTTCTGTTTATTTACCGTATTCCAGTCTTTAGCTAAACTCTATTTATGTGACGAATGCAGCCATTATCGTGCGTGCTATAATGCATTGTGTGTATTAGATCTATGGCAATTCTGTAGTAATTCTCAGATATCAGTTTTTTGTACCGTTGCAACCGCCCGTGCTAAGAAAGGGAAACATCTAAGGAGAGGTGAAGTAGCGCAAGTTAGGCTAGATCAGTGGCGCTTGGTTGTATACCACCTCCCACATACTACTGACTCTCATCAGTACTTGCCCATCCACGCTCTTCCCTCCCCCTCTCTTTCTAGCCCTACCTCCCCCCCTTCTCTACCCCCCCCCCCCCTTCTCCCTCCTTCCGCGCCCCCTGCGGTGTTCCTCATCCCCACGCAGCGCCTTGCGCCCCCTAGCGAGCTGCAATCATATCGATCGTGGACACTCATGATTTCTGACTTCTGTCCAGTGTCCCTCTCGCTCAAGCCCGTCACCCAGCCCTTCTTCACTCAACCCCTCCCCCCCCTCCCTTCCCCCTTTTCCTCCCTCCCACAAGACCCTGCTCAGTTCACCGCTGTCGTGAGAGTAAATTGAATTTGCGCCCATCCTGACTCCTTCAATTTTTGCTCTTTTAACGTTGTAGTACCGATGGAGAATATCACACGGCACTAATTCTATAACTTCCTGACTCCCTAACTCTAACTCGGACCCTAAGATATCCGTGGCAGACACGGACAGATTCGCGACGGATCTGTCGTTGATTCAGCGCGCTGAAAGCCGCGTCTGACTTTCAAGTCGTCTATTGCCGTGACACACACGGACGGATTTGGCGATGGAAACTGAAGGTTGATTCCACTGGTTCAAACGTTGACTGAATTGCAATTGAATTAAGATAAAAAATTGGAAGATTTCGTATTTTTTTATTGAATTAAAAAATAAATTTCAGGTCAATTCAGTCGGATTATGTCAAATTACAAGCCCTAGTCTTCACAACTTTACTATATCGCATACATTTTAATTCAACTTTGAATAGGAAAGAATCGGTGATCCTGCCGATCACCCCTAACACAAACAATCAACGGATGAATTGACATGTTGGTTCACGATTTGCAACGGAAACTGTTTTTTTTGCAGTTTCTGGAGCGGTTTCCCACACTTAATCAGTTTCAGTCCGTGTCTGTCCCTGAGTTGTCCGCGGGTCGAGTCCACCCGAGGGTCGGGTCGGGCCAGCATGGATCGGATCGGATCACGCTTTTTCGTGGCTGCTCTGGATCAGGTCGGATCAGGATTTGAATGGGTCTTGTCGGGTCATTTTATATGATGCGCTTAGCGCTTATGCTATACTGATGTTAAGAATGGACTTATTATACAACTACAGTGCTGAATTGGGAATTGCATAATTATTTAACCATCTTGAGCTAAATGTTATCACATTCATGTTATCGAATAGCAAAAACGTTTTTCTATTTCCATAAAAACTTCATATAAAGAATTCTGACAACAAATACGGGTCGGAAGTTGGGTCAATTCAATCTACGGGTGATTCGGGTCGGGTCAACATTTTTGCATGCTGACGTGGGTCAGCGTGGGTCGCATCAAATTCATGGCGGGTCGGGTCATGAAAAATTGGGAATTGGGACTCTGAACAACTCTAGTCTGTCCGTCCGTCTCCTACTGCAGTGAATACGAGAGGCGTTCAGAAAGTTTTTTACCTGACCTACTTTTAGAAGTCGCAGACACTTGAATTTTTTTTTGGAAGTAGTTACATATGCTGTGAGTTTGTGTTTGAATTTAGAGTTAATTGGTTTTTGTTTGCATTATCAGATTGACTAACTAGTTGAGGTACCCGTTACAATGGAGAAAGTCGAATATCGGTCAGTTACAAAAATTTTGTTTCTTCAAAAGAAAACACCGACAGTTATCCATGACGAGATGTTATCTGTGTACCACAATGACTGTCCTTCATATGGCGTTGTTAAACAGTGGAAACGTGTTAAATTACCATCACCCAAGAAAGCCAGGACTCAACCATCCGCCGGTAAGGTCATGCTGTCGGTTTGTTGGGACCAGGCTGGTG